>RJWJ010042078.1:0-13219 GCA_004363605.1 Indri indri | reverse complement strand
CTCTTGCTCAGGCCGTTCATCTATTACTTAAGAGAAGTAGCACCACAAAACAAACCCATTTCATCTGGGAAAAAAAAAATGTTTAAAAATAGTTGATATCAGGTAGTTGTGTGTGTGATAATGACAATTTTGGTACCACATGAAAACCATATTTTTTAGAGATAAATACTGAAATACATAGTGGTAAAATGACAAGTCCAGGATTTGTTTTGCTTTAGAATACTTTAGAGCAAAGAATAAAAGGGGCAGAGAAAGCACACATAGCAAAACCTTGGTGATGAGAATGCGAAAATTCATTACATTCTTCTTCTTACTTTGGCATATTTGAAATTTTCCTAATTAAAAGCTACATTCCAAAAGAAAGTCTAGTCAGCTTTTCCTTGCCCCCAAAATGAGTTTGTTTTTTTTTTTTGTTTGTTTGTTTGTTTTTACGATTATGACACATGTAAAGAACAATGAAAAAGCAAAAGCTGCAGTGGAAACTCACCTTCCTCTATCAGATTACAACTCCAGCCTAGTGAACATTCCTTCCAAAGGAGTGCAGGTTAAAGTGGAGATAAGGCAGGCTAACTTGCGAGGAAGAGAAAGTTAGAAAGAATCAAGCCTCAAACTAATGAGCAGCCTGTTGATTTAATGAGCAGAACCCAAGTGGGGGACACCTTTTTGTTAAACAGACTACCCAAACGTGGAAAAGGATTGTTAAGAAAAAGCAAAACCTGGTCATGATCTGTGTTATTCAAGAGAAGCCTCATCCTTTTATGTAGGTAATTTGGCTGAGAAAGCAAGCAAGCTGTTGTGGTTTTTAAACATTTAAACACAGCTAGATGACTGTCTCCTTTCACCATCTCCCTGGGCATCTCTAAACAGAGCCAAATATGGACCCAGAACAGCAAAATGGTAACAGCAGAGGCCGCAGCAGGCAAATCTGCACGTGAAGTTTTTACAAGGGCCCTTAGAGACTGCTGAACAGAATTTCTTTGGTCCATAAAATAAATAGATTCAAAAGGAGATAACACATGTTGAAGTGTAAGTTTGTAATAAAAACTTTAGTAAACATAAGAGACACGTTAAGCCCAGGACGTCAGGATAAGACGTGAAAGCAGCTTTACAAGGAAGCTGTCTGATGTCACCTTTTCTTCCTCCTTTATTAGCATGAGTCTCCCCACGGAGATGTGATTTCTCCTTTTTAGGAAGGGAAAGGTCGCCACGGGACTATAGCTCTTCACTAACTGAGGAAACTGACACTCCACCCCTCCATTCTGCTCTCCAGGGGTACAGCACGTCTTGAGAGAAAGCAGAAGAGAAGCCAGCCAGTGGCGAGACAGGGGCCCTTAACACTTCCCGGCGAGGTGACAGGCTGCTGTCCTCACTCACCACGTGCACGCAGCAAAGAGATGCACCTGCTTTAAAGCAGATACCTGGAAAGTAAAGAGACCTTTTTTTTTCCTTTTCTCCAAGTAAACAATTGGAGTAAGAAACTATCAAAGGCATTCAAGAGAGCAAATCAACAGCTCATGATGGCAGCCTGTTTTTAAGGCTTATTAGAGATAAGTACCCCAGGGTCTCCACGGTATTCCCCAGTCAAGATGTTCACCCTTCTGTCAAGCAAATCCCTTGGGCTGTAAACTAAGCCTGCTTCCGTTTGCTCTGCTCTCTGTGAAGCAGGGAGTGATCACAGCCCGACTGTCAGACCTCGAAGGACCTTGATCAATGCCCCATCCTCCCTCCACTGAGCTTCAGCGGGAGCCAGAGCCTTCTGGAGGACCCAGCAGTGAAGGTAGCAAGAGGATGGTACATTAAAAGGACATGTCTCACAAGTTCCAGACCAGTATGCTGTATCCGGTTAAACTAGATCATCATCATCTAATTCATTTTGGTAAAACTTGATATACTTGAAATTATTAATAGCATCTTAGGTATAAAACCTGAATGTACCAAAACAGAGGGCCCCCTTAGCATCTGCTAATTTCCTTATAAAGAGCTCTCAAATGAGCAATGAATTATGATGCATCTATTCAGTGAAATACCATGCTGTAAGAGAAACATCATGCTGTAAAAATGGATTAGCACCCTAGGTGGTAATAAGTGTTAAGTGAAAAAAAGCAATTGCAGAATAAAGCAATTTCTATAAGTCATAACTCTAAGTATGCCCTTATACATGCACAGAAAAGGTCAGGGAATATACTCCGACCCCTCGGATAGCTGTTATACTGAAGGGCTGAGATTAGGAAAGACCCTTACTAAGTCATTAATTGCTATGATGTACAACATGCAAGGAGTAAATATTGCCATCATCACAAAAAGGGTAAATAAAGTCTCAAAAAAAAAAAAAGGTTTCCACTACAGAGTTCCTCTTGTGCCCTCTTGCCTGCAGGAACTACAAAGTAGAGATTTGAGCTTTATTTTAATCAGGTAAGCCCTTAATCTTCCTTTTGCCAAACCTGAGAATCTCCATCCTCATAATTGGGAGGGTCATTTGGGATGGTAGAAAGACCATCCCCTTTGTGTACTTTCCTAGGAGAATAAAGGTGCCTTCCTCTCGTCATTAAGGCAATCTCTTTTGGGATCCAAGCCCCTCAATTATAAAGTCCTAAGAAGTGTGAATGAAACCCTCACCTGCTCGAGGCATAGAGAGTTAGATATGATCCTAATGCCCTGAGCTTCACAAAATGAAGGCAGACATCACCACAAAAGGTACACACAGGAGCACACACATATCAAATGTACCAGGACATTCAATAGTGAGTCAAGCTGTAAGGGGCAGACACATGTCACATCCTAAGAGCATACACGTTTTAAAGGCTTAACAGTGGGAAACTTTCCTTTATTTAAAAAGGAAATTCAGCCAGGCAAGGGTGGCTCATGCCTGTAATCCTAGCACTTGGGGAAGCTGAGGCTGAAGGATTGCTTGATGTCAGGAGTTCTAGGCCAACCTGAGCAAGAGCGAGACCCCATCCCTACAAAAAATAATCAGCCAGGCATCATGGCACAGGCCTGTAGTTCCAGCGACTCAGGAAGCTGAGGCAGGAGGGTCACTTGAGCCCAGGAGCGTAAAGTTGCAGTGAGCTGCAGAGCTATGATGACACCCCTGCACTTCTAGCCCGGGCAACAGAGCAAGACCCTAAGGAAGGGGAGAGAGGGGGAAAGGAAAAGGAGGAGATGAGACAGGACCAGACAAGGAAGAGGAGACAAGACCGGACCGGAAAAGGAAGAGGAGATGAGACCGGACCGGATGAGACCAGACGAGGAAGAGGAGAGGAGACCAGACCAGAATGGACCAGGGAGAGGAGACTGGATGAAGAAGAGGAGACCAGACCAGACGAGGAAGAGAAAAGAAGAAAGAAAGGGAGAAAGAGAGAGAAAGACATACATACACCCACCCAACACATTTAAGCAAGGATTCACTGAAGAGGCAGGCCTTGGAAGCAAAGCTTGAATAACTTGAATGGTTAAGAGCTGCAAGGTAGGGTAGTAGTCCATACTGGAGTATCAGTCAGTGCACACAAACTCCCTTCTCACCCCACACAGCAGTGACCACCCAGAAATGGCCCCAAGTGTTTCCAAGACCTCAAACCTCTCCTGCCCTAGGACCACCCAGAGCCCCCAGGGCAGGCATCTCCAGGCTTGGGCAGCCTTTTTCATTGCCCTTAATGTGCTCTGCACCAATTATAGCTCATATATCTTCTACGACCAGAACACACGCTTCCCAAACACTGGGGGTCTCTGGGAAATTACGGAATGTAATGGGGACAGCAGAGATGCCAAGCAGGTCGTCAGGAGCCCACTTGGATTCTCTCATGCTTTCAATTTAAATACCCATTCCTACGAGATTCTCTGTCCTAGGGTGTCATGCTCACTAGGACTGTCAAACTCTGAGGTTGTATTAACTCAGAGGTCACTTATGAACCACTTCATATCTTACCAGCCTCGAGTTCAAAGAAATCCTTCATTAAGAACTTCAGGGGCACCTCTATACACAAAATGCAACTGCATTTACTTTTATTTCTTGATTTATAATCATTTTCCATTTCTGTGGTTTAATAAGCATAACTGCTGTTCTAGCACTCATGATAGATACAATTATATGTACAGAACTATGCATTATATACAGACATTTGGGGACTGCCTGGTTTAAGGCCATAGGGTATACGCAGGGCTTGAGTTATAACTATGCAGTCAAACCACAAAAAGCATTATTTTGTGTTACACAAAATTAATTCAAGCCC
Source organism: Indri indri (assembly GCA_004363605.1). Taxonomy (NCBI): domain Eukaryota; kingdom Metazoa; phylum Chordata; class Mammalia; order Primates; family Indriidae; genus Indri; species Indri indri. The sequence continues at coordinate 8,993 of RJWJ010042078.1, read as the reverse complement.
ATAAAAAGCCTTGTGTTTGCTGGGGTGGGGTGTGGGGGATGGTTTGAGAAGTTCTTTCAGTTATCAGAAGGGAAGACTGGAAAGTACAGAGGCATACAGACGGGTGGGAGGAGAATCCCAGCCAGCATGAAGATTTCCTACCATACTATGTGAAAAAGCAGTGTGTTTGTGTTTGATGCTTGCAAGGAAAGAAAAACACAGCTTGACACTGAAAAGCTTTCATTTATAATATGCTGAGCCATGTTTATGTCTTGGGAGAAGGTTCATGCAGTGCAGCAACAAAGCAAAATATTGAAAAAAAAATGCAAAGGTTGCTCAGTAGCTCCAGACACCAAGCTGAGAGCCTGCAATATAAAATGAAAAGTGATGGAATTTGCACCATGGGATTTGGAACTGATCATCGAAAGAAACTCATAACTCATGAGGAATGTCCTATTCTTCTTAATCCACCTTGGTCTACTGCATTGCTCCCCAACTACCCTCAAACCAACCCACGTGGAGCAGAAAGGAGCTGCTAGGAGAAAGCAGGATCTAACAGATGAGGGATGGGAGACACCAGACGTGTTGATGGTTCACCAACACTGGCTTTAGCCATGAACTCCCATTGAGGGATCTGGACCTGCAATTGCCAAAGACATGAAAAGGACCTAGGCTTGGTGGCCATGGAAGTAAGAAACAGAGACCATTTACCCAGCTTCTGACAAAGGACTAGGCTGCTTTCTCTTCAAGTCTTAGGCAGTGGTTTTCAACCTTTGCCACATACTGGAATCACGTGAGCAGCTTTACAAATTCCTGGTGCCTGGCACCCACCTCAGGAGTTTCTGATGTGACTGGTCTGTGGGGCAGTCTGAATGCTGGGAATTTTTAAAAAGCTCCTCAAATGATTCTAATGTGCAGTCAAGGCTGAGAATCATGACCCACCGCCTTGCAAGGAGGAAATACAGAATCAAGTGAGCGCGTGCTCTGGAATGAGGCAGTGATGATTAAGACAGTACTTCTCAAAATTTAATGTGCAGAGGAAACACCTAGGGACCTTGTCAAAATGCAGATTCTGATTCAGTAGGTCTGGGATGAGGCCCAAGCATCTGCTTTGTAACAGCGATGTCTTGCTGGAAATTGTTAGCATCGTCTCCAACATCTGGCACCATCCTGGAGAGAAGTTCCACAGAAGCGAAACTTACAAGTTAATATTACAGTTTATGCTGTTATAGATAAAATTTAATCCTTTTTCTTCAGTGATATTGCTGAAGATAATTTAATCACACAGGATAACTCAGGGTAACCATGTTGGACAGTGAAACGTGCACGATAACACATCTTTCTTTGAATAGTGCCAGCAAGTGCTGGTTCTTTTGCAGGGAACAGGCAGTTCCCATGACTGCTTTCGATGACTTGTCCAACTTTTGTTTTTACCAGGAGAATCGATGCCCCTGTTTCCAACAGGCCTCCTTTCTTCTTCTAAATCCCTCTTTAATTTGCACTTGGCAAGAAAGCAAAGAAACCACAATTGTCAGGCCTTCAAGAAGAGCCCAATGGTTAAGAACAACACAGGCTCCAGAGTCAGGCAGCCTGGCTTAGAATCCCAGCCCAGCCACAAACGTGGCCTTGAAATGTACCTGGTCACTCTACATGAGAGCTTGTGTAAGATAAAGACAAGCTAGGATGGCTTCTGGCAGAACAAGCCCTAATCCAGGGCAATCTGAGGTACTCAGAGAAAGCACATGCTATTTTTGATATCCATTTTTGGTTACTCAAAGCCTTCTGTGATATCACCAAAAATAAATATCTGTTCTGGTATTCAAAGTTCCTCTTCTTCCTCATCCCTCTCCTCCTTCTGTTTTCATCCTTGTTCCAGATAGAAATTGTTGCCAGATGTAAGTATAGGGTTACTTACTGTACACAGTCCTCTCACTATGTCCACCCAGCTAAGCTAGAACATGCAAGGGCCAGCTGCAGAAATTGACATATGCAAATTATTACCAAAAAAAAAAAAAAAATCAATTTCACAGAATTTTTTAAAAATCCTTCAAACTTTCTCAGATAAAAGCCCATTCATATAACATTATAAGTTCTAATCATGCAGATTCTGCCAGGACTAAACTCCGTGCATTTTTGCTTTAAGACAACCTTGCCTCCAAAGGGCACTGCGGTCTCGCTCTCACACAACCTTCAGTTGGCTTAACAATCTCTGTGGTCTTGGCGGGTTCCTAGGAAGGCAGAACTTCTGCTCTGCCATGCAATTTTTCACCACAAAAATGGTGAACCACTTCTCTGTAGGAAAATTCCGAAAGGAAGCATGGACACGTTACCTAGAGCGATCCTAAACAAAAGCAAAGAGACGTTAACAATTGGAGAAAAAGCCACAGTGTGATCGCTGTGCTTTCAGATGGCCTCCAACCTGTGAAAAAAATAGAGCTAGAAACACTCAGGTTACAAAACTTATATTTGTAAAATCTAGCAACCTTAGTCTGCCTATATCTTAACCTCTATTAAGAAAGTTAAAATATGTTACCAAGGTCAGAAGCTGCCACATGACTTGAACGTAAACATCTCTTCCCCCAACACACAACTTCATCTCCATAGGATCCTTTCTATTCCGGAGCAAGCTCGGTGCTCATATTTCCCCTCCATTCCAGTGTTCCTTCACCTTCCCATTACACCTAGTGACGGATTCCAACAATTTCCTACTTGTTCCTTCTCTGCCAAAATACCATCACCAGACTTTGCTTCTCCCCTCAGAATATCTTTCGAAGAGTTCTTTAGTGTCTGCTGCTCTCTCCTCCACACTCACTGTTCCAAGTTATCATCTAGGGGTCTCCATGAGCTTTACGGAACAAAACAGTGGGCATTACTAAAAGTTCAAAAGTTTAGTTACCATTATTTTGCGTAGCGTAACTATAGAGTGGTATAATACTTTTTTAGCTATAGGACAAAAATATAAAGTTAAAAAATCTGATTTGGAGCAGTCTTCATTGAAAATGGCTGTTTTTCTACATAGGTATTCTCTAGAAACACTATCATTTGATTTTTGAAAGTTTGCTACTACACAAATTCAAAACGTATCAAAGCACATGGAGAGGTAGCTTTCAGTCAAAGCCGATGAAAATTAATACATCAGTCAATAATGAAGGAAGCAGAAAGCCGGCCGAAGCAATTCGAGGATTACGGAACCGGCAGAGGAAGGCTCGCCTTGGAAACATGCACAAAGGCAGAAGTTAGTGCTCAACTACCTGCAATTAAGTCAGCTTCTTAGATGCTGACAAGTTATACTCATTTAGATCATTTAGGGATAATGACTTGAAAGAAGTCCCTGCTCAACAAAAATTATCATTCCTGGAGATCAGGAAACCAAGTCACAACTAAAGGAGCTTGGCCAAGAAATTCAAATACAATAAAATAAATGAGGCAATACACAGGTAAATGACCCAAAGATGAAGCTGAGTAAATGACTGCACCCCAAGTCACCTCCTCGAGGACTGAGATGTGGAGGAAGTGTGTATGTAGATGGAAAACCCCACTCCTGGTCTTTGTGTTAAGATGGATCTATAGGAGTGAAGCTTTTTCTATAAGGGGCCAGAGAGTAAATATCTGAGTCTTTGGGGGCCAAATAAGGACTCCGTTGTGCAGTTTTTCTCTTTCATACAACCTTTTAAAGATGTAAAAAACCGTTCTTAGGCTACCAGTAGTACCCAAACAAGCCACAGGCCCTAGTTTGCCCGTCTCTGCTCTACGCCAATCTCCCAGAGCCAGATCAGCCCGGCACAGGCCCTCCTGTATCCTACAGGTTCTCTGCAGACACAGCCCCCCATGGAGCAGCCGGCAGGGCTGACATCTGCTCCTGCCACTCCCAGAGGACTAAGGACAGCAACCTTTACTCCAGATGAAGCACAGAATCTCCCACAGAGAGTGGTTAAGAGGAGAGGGCTGAAAACGGATGTAGTCCGAGTTCTGAAATCACAAAGAAGCTGGTGCGTGTTCTACCACAATGAATAAGGCAGCGATGCACACATTCAACCCAAGCTCACGCCTGCTCATGACATGCACGGCTCAGACACTGAAGCTGGAAAGGGGAAGCCACTCTTGGCTCAATGGGGATTAAACGGGTAGCCATGACCACCACCTCGCCTTCTACGGGGGTTTCAGGATGGACATAGAAATGGTCCAAAAAGGTTCAGACACATGTATGAACGTATACAACAGATCTATAATGTGTCAAGAGAAGAGTCGAGGAATGTCAGAGGGGTGCACCTTCTAAAACACTGTTATAAAACACTCTCCTCAAAGTCCCTGTCAGAAAACGTGAGGCTGGCCTAGGCTGAGGTGAACTGGGCCAGGGGCCTTTGTCCCTAGTGGGGCAATTCTGATGCTGCCACCCACCTGCCTCACAGTCACACGGCAAGGGAACTCATCTCCTCTTTGTAATGCTTTCGCATCCCAATGCATCTCAGAGGAAACCTGTGGCAGGAGCTAAGTTCTTGCTAGCGCCTCTGCAGAAAAACCTTCAGTTACCACCATCCCTGTGTTTCTGTGTCCCTGCTTGGAGCTGTGAGGTTTCTTTTGCTGAAAGGATACAGCTGGGCTACAGGAAATTAAGATCATAGCTCCCAAAGATGTGACACTAATCAGATTTACACCAAACATAACTATCTTAAAAATGTCCCAAAGGACATCCTTAGTTCAAAGTTCCTTCACTGAAAGACAAATTCAATTAAAATCCACAAATTCCATGAGGACAGAGGGGTTTTTTCTGGGGGGGTGGGGGGGCGCAGGAACGTTTGTCTGTTTTATTCAGATACATTTTTAGTGCCTATAACTGTGCTGGGCAGAGAAGTACTCCAGTATTTGACTGAATGAATGAATGAGAGTTGTTATTAAGACTTTAAAGTTAGTAAACGGCTTCATGCAAAAAGGGCTTAGCTTGGCAGAAACTGAACTGCAGATGTTATAGCTATTTACTTTTTCATCACCCAAATAAAAGCAATAATCTAAAACAGAATGAGATCTTTGTTCTCCAGATACTCAGCAATGCTCTGAATGCAAGCAGACCCCCTAAACTCACAAAAGCAGCTTGGGTTCCTGCTGAGCAGGAGGGTAGCAGGTTTTGGGAAGCTGAACAGCACTGACATGGAAATTGCTGATTGAAATGCAAACCTTCTCCTGAGAAGATAGAATACCTAGAACAAAGAAACTGAGCGGTTGGTTTTTCCGGGGACACCCACCCCAGCTTCACTTACAAAAGATGAAGCTAACCATAGGAAGTCAGGAAGCATCAACAACTGAGTAGCAACTGGATCAGATCTCAAAGGACACAACAGCCAGAAAGTGCAGCCTTTTGAGGCTAGTGAGTTCAATTGTTAGTTGTTTCCAATCGCTCTGAATTTGTTTCTCTGAAAGCCAGTGAGAAGTGATACAGAACCTTGCCTCCTTCCCCTAACACCTGTTCTCGTGGGAGGGAGGGGGAATCCCCTTTAAAACTGCTCCTCCACTTCAAAGCCAGTGTCTTTGGCACAATTAACATATGGGCAGGAACCCACACGTCCCCTTTAAGTGTTATTTCAAATGGCAAGTTCACAGAGTTAGCTATAGCTGCCGGAACCCAGCACCTGTAACACATTAACCATTAAAGTCAAGCAGGTCTAGCTGGGAACCAATGACAATAACGGTGGCATCTGAGAGATACAGTTAATCTCTGATTTCTAAGACAGCCTTTCCATCCCAGCTTTTAAAGGAAGCTCATTTGGATAGTGACAAAATTTCCAGAAGGCCTAAAAGATTTGAGTGAAATCTCATCATTATTTACTGTTAACATTAACATATTCACTTACTCGAATGTGTATGGAACCACCACTCTGTCCAGACATGGAGCTAGCCTCGAAGGGTACAGTCATGAATAAGAGGACAGATGGTCCACGCCCTTAGAGCATCAGAAACCCATGTTAGAGATGGCCTCACTTAAGGGAGAAGCCTGCCTTCCCAGCATGTGATCTAGGCAGTTCTGCAAAAAACCACCTCCACCCACCCTTGCCCTGTTCTTTACAACTTTCGTATTCTTTCCTCCTTAGTGATGGGATATGGACGGTTGTTGCAAAGACAACAGTGCTTTCTGAAAGGGGAACCACATGCCCTGAATGAGCCAACAATTAACCCTTAGCACCTATCCTCAGTTACGTTGGCCCTGGAACAGGGAGGCAGCGGAGGAGAGAGAAACCAGAATCGGGCTAATGATCTAGTCTTGTTTCTGCCAATAAGACCCTTCCTTCATGGCCCTGGGCAAGGAGTAAACCTCTTTGATCCTCCATAAAATGAGGTAACTTCATGTTCTTACAGGTTACACCTTCCACCTGCTCATATGGTCATGAGTAGTGTACCTTGTGTAGTCAGGAAACAGAGATACTTTGTAATTTTCCCAAAGAAAATTTCCAGCCTATTCTACATTTGATACTATCCTACTAGATGTCCAGGCTATCTTACATCTGGAAAAGCATCTAGGAACAAGTGACATATCTCGCTGTGGTCTGAATTTGCACTTTTAAAAATATTATAAAACTAAAAATAAAACTCACAAAAGTCAAATATCCATTGAGCATCTACTACATACATTCAACATGCCAGATTCAGCGAGTTGCCATGAAGACAATGAGCACTTATCCAGCACTTCCTGTGTCTCAAGATTTTCTTAGCACTTTACATACATTAATTCACTTAATCCTCACAGCATCCCTGTAATTTCAACACTAACATGATGCTCATTTTGCAAAGGAGAAAACTAAAGCACAGAGATTAGGAAACTTTTCAAGGTCACAAAACTACTAAGCAGTAGAGCTGGGATTCAAACCAGAGCAGAGTTTTATTGTAGGTGTTTTGACATCAGAGCCCTCTGTGGGAACTCAGCGACTTACCAGAGCAGTGCATTCTACAGCCTTTCCTCAACATATCCTTAGCTAGAGCCCAGTGTTACCAATCTTACCGTATTACGCCAATTAAGAGGACCTTGCTCTACAAACTTCAAGTAAACACGCTTGCAGAAATCACATTAATTTCCACATTCTCAGAGGACTCAGCAACACTGTTGCATTATCTCAAAGAAGAGTGGAAATTTTTACATCCCCCATGTCACTATCTCCCATGGGAACATGAGCCACCCTAAGCAAGAACACCACCTACTGAGATACCACCCACTGGACGGATGTCGGGGTATGGGCAAGACTGAGGGTGCTGTGGGCACTGATACCACTCAGCCCCCACTTAGAGCTCCATGACCTCAAAGCCAAAAGTCATAGCTAATGCAGTTTAGGAAAACATTCAACACACTCTATGTTAAAGAGCCACCTTGAAGAACAAAGTCTTCTTTTGCCCAAAAAGCCATTTCTAGCTGTTTATCTCCTCCCTGTCCCCGATAATCTATGAACTACATGACTTTGAACTCAATCATACACCATTGTGTACTGGTCGCAGTGTCAAAGGTCTTGTCTGAGATCAAGTCTGTAAGAACAGGGACTATATCTTACTATGTTATACTAAACATTTTCTAGAACAATTCTAAGCTCATAACAGATGTTCAATAAGTCCTTAATTAAGGAATCAAAAAGGTTAATTAGGATGTTTATTCAATAGCCTCAAACTAGATTTTATTGGTGTTTCCTATATATAAGCATGTTCCTCATTTCTTATTTAATGAAAGCCTTTAACATGTCATTTTATTGATATAACCCAATAAAGGAAAGGTAAACACAAACGTTTTGTTTGAACTACATGGTTTGAGAAAGATGGGGAGGAAAAAAAAAGATGTGTGGGAAAAACTTTGATAGCCACAAGAGGGTAATGTCATAATAACTTTATGCCCTTGGTTTTATATGCTTAGTTTGGCTGTAATAAATTCAGTTCAGACAAATCACACCCCAACTCTGATACCTTAACTACTGGTGAGAATATGCCCTATGTTGGATTATAATGCTAAGCAAATATGTGCTCTTTAAACTTATTAAGCTGTCACTAGCATTCATTCAAAAAGTATTTATTAAACTGTGGGTACTTGGCACAATACACATTGGGGATAGAGAATCTATGAAGACAATGACTGATTAAGATGAAACCCTGCAAGGAAGGAAAGCTATAAATGCATGAAGTCAGTTGTCTAAGACCTTATATACATATAAAGTCAATTGTCTAAGACCTTAAGGGCAATGGTAATTCAAAAAGACCACTATGGCCGTGGATGTTGGTGTTTCCTATGAAACTGCCTTTGAAATTTATAGCCATCTGGATTTATAGTCTTCTTCCTCACTCACATCCCAGGATCTGGAACATTCGGACCCATTTGTGTGCACCTCTGGAAGAAAGGACCTAGGCTTTGAAGTCAGACAAACCTGAATTTGAATCTTGACTGTCATACATTAGTTTTGTGACCTTGGGCATGTTATTTAATCCCTCTGAGCTTTGACTCTCTCCTCTGTAAAGCTGAGATAACACAAATGCTACAGTCGATTGACAGATTAGAAATGATGCATTTAAAGTATGTAGGACAGTGCTGAACACATAGTAAGTCCTCAGCAAGACAGAATTGAGGTGAGGAGGTAGTTCCAGGACAAGGGATATTCTGAATCCATCTTTTCTTCTCGAAATCACTTAGGTCTCCATATACCATTGGGTATAATGGCAGATCAGATTTATTATGTCTACCATGTTCATTTTTGTATTAAACCTATCCTCCGTATTAATGGCTTTAAAAAAAAAATCACTTAAACACTTCAAGTTCAGAAATGGCTTCCAAAGTTCTTTCACTTGTGCTAAAAACCATTTACCAAAAGACCCCTGGGTAAAGAGTGGGCGTCTACTCAGAGCATTCCCCAGCAGTAATGTTACATGACTTACTAACAGCTTAACCAAAAGTAACCCTTGAAGAATCTGGTTTCCCGGAAGGCTGGTTGTCTCATTTTAGGTTAATGTGGTAGAGGAGCTAACTACTCATCTTGAGGATCTGTCTAAAAGGGCTC
>RJWJ010042077.1:0-13208 GCA_004363605.1 Indri indri | reverse complement strand
TGATGGAAATGGGCTCATTCGAAAGTCTTTGGAAAAATTTAGAAATTCAGTGTTGGGAATTTATACCATAGAAATAAGAGCATCTACATATAAGTATCATAAATATTTATTATAGCATTTTTGTTCTGTCAGAAAACCAGAAGAGAAAGCACTCAGCCATAGGGTATATCCATACTATGCAGCCATAAAAAAAAAAAAAAAAAAAAAGGAAAGTGTTAGAGCTATACTGGATATCCTGGAGAGATTTCCATGAGGTATTATTGGGTGAGAAAAGAGAAGTTTAATACTTTGACTCAATTTTAATAAATGAAAAGTAAATTCCATATATGTGTTTGCACACACTTCTGTGCACATTTAGATTCATGCAGGATTATATGAGAAGATACCAAAGTACACACACCAGGTTGCTAACGGAGGTTAGCTGAGGAGTAAGGGTGGGGCGCTTTTGTAGATGGAGGCTGGAGGAGACCCACAAAGAATATGGGTTGCATCAACTGCTCCACATTTTCATCAGTGTCCTAGGCTCCCTCTTTCTGTTTCATCACCTTCAGCGTGTGGCTTTTATCCCTGGGGCCAAAATAAAGGTGAATTATGTTCAGGAAGGAAGTGAGAGAAAGAGGTAGTGCATATTTCAGAAAAGTGAAACTATCCAGCAGACTTTGCCTTATGTATTGTTGTCCAGAGCCATGCAACACGCCACCTCCAGCTGCAAGGGAGATATGAACTTTCAGCTGGATATATAGGGGCAGAATCTCTCTTTGACCACACTTTGGTCAGGCTCCTCTGAGCCCTCTTCTCTGTTAGGCCTTGACCTTGACCTCTGTCCTGTCTTTGGCCTTCCCAATCCAGGCTCAGCCAAGAGGCACACTTAGTTTAGCGACAATTCCCTTAATTTTGATTTTGGATCAACCTTGGTATCTGATCAACTTCTTCATCTCCCACCTTTGATGTCTCAGTCCTTGGCCTGCCTTCAGCAACAATCTTACTCTTGATGACTCCTCTTAGTCATTTTCCATCCACTGACTCCTTCACCGTGCAACGTGGCTATAAATCCCTAGCTGTCTTTGCTGCATTCACGGTTGAACCCGATCTCTCTCCTATATGGCAACAATCACGAATAAAGTCTTCCCTACTGTTTTAACAAGCATCAGAATAATTTTTCTTAAATAATGGTCACTCTGGACAGAATTAGAATTCTATTGGCTGAGAAGAAGAGAAGGATGGATAATGGAGAAGTAACTAACTGTGTCTGTGACAGTCTCCTCATTCTAAAAGCTAGTCATTTCCATTTCAAAAGCCGATGTTGATCCTTATGAGTTCCCAGCTTACATTTAACTGCCATCTCTGTCAGTGACATACCTGGGAACTCAGTAAAAAGAGGCTTGTAAAACTTTCTAATACATATTTTGTAGGAGTATTGTGAAGCTTTAATTAAGCTAATGGTTATAAAGTGATTTGAAGAAAGTTACTGCAAGTACATAATGCTTTGGTAGATAATGTGTGAGTAATTTCACAAAACCTGGATAACTGTCGAGTAATTAAAGGCAAATGCACCATCGATTCTGTTATATGACTTCCCTTAGTGTTCACCAGAGGTTGACACACCCATTGAGGAAAGAGCAGATCTCATACTGTTCTGAAATGGTTCTTGAAAAATTCTTATTTATCTTTGAAAATCACTCACCATCTGCTAGTAAAAGAATTGAGAGGGCTGCCTGTGAACTTAGCAATTAAATGTGCTAATACAGTAGCAGGAGGAAATGATTGTCACACCTGTTTTTTTTTTTTAAACAAAAACGAGACAAAATTCTACTACCACCCTCAAATTAAAAAAAAAAAAAACACCATCTGGTTTTCTGTGAAAACAAAACTTCAGATTTTTAAAAGAAAAACAAACTCAACTACATTTTCAGATATTATTATGTATCCTGAAAATGTAGTCATCTTAGAACTCTGTTTATTAGAAAAATTAGGGTCTTAAGGCAAAGGAATTATCAAACCAATAATTTCCTGTGTGTTTTCCTTCCTTCTTTTGGATTTTGAGAAGACAGAGGAGAGGGAAAAACATGACTGTAAATAAGATGTTTTATTTTACTTTGTCAGGGAAATTCTTTATCCACCTACAAAAGATAAGGATTATGTTTTTTTCCCCTCAATAAATATTAATGTATGGAAATTGGCATGTATAAAGCCAGTGAAGGAATATATTATTAAAGAATTCTTTACAAAGAATCCATTGAAAGAGAATGCAATAAAGTGGAGTCTTTTGATCCTGGTTTAGGACACTTGAAAATTTATAGCAAATACAGGACAAAAGTGTTTTTCTAAAATCTAACTAGCTAGCACCTGTAAATTAGTAGGCTACTAGAACATAGCTATCTCATCAGTGTTATTTATGTGTTATTGTCTCCCACTTAAATCTCATGCTCTTATCTTACAGAGAAAGTATTACATAATTGAGACTAAATTTAAAAATTTGTGCACATTATTGAGCTATTTAAGTTTTAAAAGAACTAAAATCATATCATGAAATTTGGGACATTATGAGAGCTTCCTGGTGCCAGGAAAATTGGTATAAATAAAATCACCATATGTGCTTAACTAATGGTTGGGTCATGTCTATCACTCTGATGTCCGGTGTGAAAATGATGTACCATTGTAAATTAAGAAACGTGTGAGATTTATGAATTTCTACTTTTGTAGTCCTTTTCAGAAAAACTTAACCCTTCTCTTGACTGTGGGGTTTTTACAAAAACTTAATATTTAAAATTAACTTAATATACAACACTTTGGATAAACTCAATTTTTCTAGAAGCGTCTATTGTATGAAAGCAAACAGGTTAATATTGTGCTCGAGTTTTTCATCTAATTTTTATAGTTAGTGTTTATGTTTACATGTCCCCCCCACACACTTTCTCTCTAAATTAAGCAATAAATGGCAGCTAGTAAGTTTATAATCCAGATACTATTTATAACTATAATAATATGTGAAACTTAAGATTCACTCATTTTAGTAAAACTAATATTATTCCAGATAATGCAGTCTACTATATCAAGACCCTCAATATATTCTTTCCTGGGATAATGATATGGGAGTATTCAGAAAGGGTTATATTATCTTACATTATCTCAGTACCTGGTAAGCATCTAAGAGTTATAAAATAAATGAAGACTTCAGGTTAATAAATCTTTTCTGTGGTTTAATGATTTTGTGTAGGTCAATGAATCCTGAAATAGGGCTTGCTATGAGAGAAAGTTCCTGAAGTTGCAATATCTGTGTGGTAATGTAATAGCTAGAGATTTTTTGTGCATTCTAGTTTCAAATACTAAAGTTTCATTCAGGTACATGAGTTTCTCTTTTTGTACCAAATCAAGATTTCATTGAACACTGTAACAAGTAGCTCACCCAAATAGAATTAAGCACCATTTGGGCAAAGTTCTATAAAGGATGCTGATTATCTGCTGTGTCTACTTTATGCACCAAGGTTATATTGTCTTATCAGCTCAAGCTCTTATATCTCTAAGCAAGAATACCAAATGGTGTTTTTTAAAAAACTAGTAACATTATACACATAAGAAAAAATTTAAAAAAGTATATCCGACTTTAATATGCTTTTCAAAAAATGGCTATGTAGTATAGTGACTTGTTATCTGTGATATGTCCTATCTTTGTGCTTGATTTTTAACACTTTTTTCTGTCTTCAGTGTCAATGTGACATGTGACTTTCTGTGGTACCGGGTTTCTCCAACCATGTCCTGGTGTTTTGGTGAATGGGCTACCTCCAGGTTGGGGAACATACTGAGCCAAGCTCCTCCAATTGTACAGAAATCATAAAAGTTTGTTATAGCCTGTGTGACAAGAATTTTCCCTGCTGAGGCCACTGGTTAATAATCATACACATTTTTTTTTGTATAGACTAAAATCTCACAAAATGTAGCAAATAAATGATAATTCAAGCTGTAAGAAATGTGAATTTCCCAGTGAGTGTTTGGCACTAGTTATTAGTCTCAAAGAAAGGCTAAATCATAGCTGTATTTCATTTGTCCTTATCCTACAATGTAACTTCACTGGAATTACATCTTTTGAAAAAGTTACTCTTTCTCAATCATTTTCTTGACTTGGAAGCTGGTGTTGACTTGTACCTATTTTATAGTAGATTTATGTTAATATCTTTTTCATTTAACTTTTTGTTACAAAGGCCTATAATCCAACTCAAATAACCACCTTAAAAATACAGATTAGGTAGATTGTGGAAATACAAAGTTATGGTTTTTTATTTTTAGGGGAGTGTCATTTTTTTTTTCTTTGGAAAGTACAAACAGTGCCTTAGCATAATACTCTCAGGTGGAGGCGATAGGTTCTCAGAACACAGAACTGGTTAAATCTTTATCATTTTTCTTCACCTAAAGAAGAGGCTTATTTCTTCATGGAGCAAATGATACACATGAAGAAGAGCTGGGATGAAGAGGTACTTCATAGTCTTGCCTTGAGTAAAGTTTTATGACTTCTTACTGACTACTAAATTAAGCAGAAATCTTGCTAGACATTGGTCTTATACTAGTCTCTCAGTACTATACGTTCCAGCTAATCTGCTCTTCTTAACCCAAAAAATATGCTCAATTCTTCCAATACGTACAACTCTTATTTGCCTCTGATTACACTGTGTCTTTAGCATAGAACTCAACCCGCCTCCGATTGTCACAATTCTTATTCTTCAAGGCACGTCTGAAATGTCACCTCTTACATGAAGCCCTTTCTCATCTCCATTACCACATATGTTCTTCCCTCTCATTAGGACTGCTAAAATAATTTGTTTGTATCTCTCATAATTATGTATATTCTTCTTTATGTACTGTTTATTTGTGTTTCCACTTCGTTCTTTCCCATGAAATACTGTAAAGTTACTGAAAACATAGGCCAGGTATTATTCATATTTGAGTATCCAACCAACTGGAACTTAAGGTATAGTCACTTAACTGAGTGGTAGTTGTGTACAGATTCATACATCAAATAGCCCTAGAAGATTCCATCACATTAACCATTTTCTGAAAATTCACATCTACTCAAGTAAAGGCACTCCTGAAAAAACATAACCTTGTGCTATCCAGAATAAAATGACATATTGAAAAACTGGTCTTGGTTCTCTGGGCTATTTTAACAGAACATATCTTTCTATTTTTACAAAATATAAAAGAAGAGAAATGATCTAAAAAATTTTACCTTGGGTAAAAACAGGCACTTGACTCTTTATATGGCCACAATATAATCTCATATATAATCACATATTTAATCAGGAAGAACACCTAACTCAGACATCTAAATGATTCCTCTTAAACTCTCATTTATCTCATAAATTTTCTACAGCTTTAGATATGCAATTCCTAAGGCAAGAGAAAGAATCCTAAAGATTAACGAATTAGAAAACCATGGTGTAGCTACATGAACTATATATAGAGAGGGATAAAGATGTCAATTGCTTCTTTTTTTCTTTTAATAGTGGAGGGCAAGTATCTCGTTTCTGAAAGTCTTTCTGCTTCCAATGGGCTAATCTTTGTTAGTTCTTGAAGTTTATTATGTTGATCCCAGCAAGATAAGTATTCAACTATTGGAAATTGAGGGAAGAATAAGTTAACTTAATATCAAAAACTTGACCACAAGCACAGGGAATAAAAATGTAAAAACTCTGAAAGGGGCATACAGAGTGAATTGAGGATGGAGAAAATTCGATATAAACCTTCAATAGTCAATATTTTACTTTTTTATAATCCTTTTTAATTGAAAGTTTCACAGCTTCTTTATCATTACCTATTAGATAGAGAAAAATAATTATCTAATGAAAACACCAAAATATGCTTAGGTTAATTTAATTTGCTGAGAGAATCATTTACAAGTCAATCTGTTTTCCCCATCCATTTATCCTCCCTAGCACCACTTATCTCCCCTAAACAGGTTCATCTATACTCCTCATCTTCCCCCATACCCTCTAAAAGGCGTGTATAAAAATATCTGGATCCCACTGGGATGTTGCCTAATCACTCTGTGATTCTCCCCATGCGCATGGTAAATAAACCTTTCTCTTATTCAAAAAAAAAAAAAAAGAAAAAGAAAAAGAAAACACCAAAATATTGATTGACAGGCTGGACATTTGAACATTTTTATCTTAGAGAGTCTGCAGTGGCAAATGGGCAGCACAGATGTCTATCTTGGCTCTATCTCCCTACTTCCTGTCAATCATCACCTAAATATATGATAGCTTTCGCAGAGACTCAGGTCTAGACGTGTGCACACACAAAAACAGAAGTGAGAAAAAAATGTGGGGGTATAAATGAAAATTATTTCCTTTGGCAATCCATTTTTTTCACCACTTAGCCATCGGTAACACCAGGAAGAAGTAAGGTTGGTACTCTGGCTTTGGCCATCTTTGGTAATCATATCACTTAAAATGCTTTGCATTTCTTCCTCAAGTATATATTAGTTAAGCTATATTTAACTTTTTAAAATGAAGTGAATATTGCCCCTTACAGAAACTGTAGACTGCAGCCTTAAATATTAAGACCAACCAACTTCCAGAGTAGGTGCAAGTAGTGATTATTTTGGCAGAGGTATGCTTTAATTCATAATTCTGACATTTGAAACATTTGAAACTGGGATGGTGATTATATCATCAGGATCCTAGGGTTGTGGTATATTTGAAGTAAAAGAATTATTAAGAGACTGTTTAGAGCTGGCAATAAATGACAATAGTGAGACAGTAGTGACATGGCTGGGTGGAAACCCTGAAGATGAACAAACTGGCTATCCCAGTGTAGTATGGCAGAAAGCAGATTGGGCATGACTCTGATTAATACTGGTTGTGTGACCTTGGGCAAGTTGCTTAAGTTCTCTGGGTCTCAGTTTCTTTCTGTGTAAAATAAGGGAGGTAAATGATTGCCGGGACCCCTTTGACTTCTACCATTCTATGAATTGGGCATCTGGGAATTCAGGCTGCAGCAGTAAGATGAATTTGGGGAGACAGACAGTGGAAGATACTTTGGAGTTCAGGGCCTCTTTGCTCTCAAGAAGCACAGGCGTAGGTAATCCCAGTGTCCTAAGCAGATTTCCTTATTTCCTTTGGTCAGTTTTTGACCACACACAGAGTCTACCTTTTTTTTTTAACCATTGAGATAGCAGCTGTTTATTTTAAGCCCTACTATTCCAGCTTCAGCCGGATTTTGCTTGCTTGTCTGAAAAACAATATTACAATCGCTCTCCTATGTTTAGATTATTTTTGAAGTCCTAGACTTTTAGAACCAAAAACAAGCGGATAACACTTCAATGTACTTCCACAGTTTATAGTCACTTCTTTCCCTTTTGTTTCTCATCCTTCTTTCTAGGCACTTAAAACGATAGCAAAATTAAAATGAGTTCATTGCAACAATTGCTTATCCCCGAGACTCCCCTATTTATTCCAGAATAAGAAAAGCCAAAAGGCCAACCTCTAAAGATTTACTTAAAGTTGGAATATCTTTGGCAAACCAAAGATTTTATTCTATGGTAAAACTGTAAAGTCTCTGACAGGGAAATAGCAAAAACTACATAGCATGTGGCAGGGCTTTGCAGCCCATTTTCAGATAGATTTAAAAAAAAATAATGGCAATATTCTGAGCTAGTAAATATATTGTGTATATAATACATATACCCACTCACATTTTTAAAAAATTAACACATATTTCTCATATGCCAGGCACTATTCTAAATATCTTATAAATGTTAACTTATTTCATGTTTACTTTATATATGAAGCCCCTGTGCTAATGCATTTGTACATGAATTTACTAGCTAATTGATTTCGTGACATTTTTATTTGCGGCTAATATTTACCTCCTGACCTTCCTGGGTATACTTGATATATAGTGCAGGTACTCAACATAAGTGATCTGAATAGATATTTGGGTAAAAGGAAATAAGATATAGTAAACATGGACACAATTACACATCAATGCCAACCTTCTCTGTGGCACCAAATCCTATTCAGTGGATGTCCTTACCTCCTGTAAGCCTGAAGGGGGTGGGGTGTCATCGTGGGTCATTTTCCAAAGGGTGTCAAGGGTAGCATTAATGACAGCCCTTCCGGAACCTATGAATGAAATTATGGCACATTTTTAGCTTTGTATATTGATTTCCTGGCTTATTTTGAAATTCATAGTATATGCCTCAATGTCATCTGGAGAAGCAAGAAGGATGATCTACATTTCCTTTGTGATACCGTCTTTATTTTTCCTTTCAGTGCCCTTTATCTCCTTTTCTTCTATAGCTTTTGTTTTCCAGACACAGAGTCGCCAAGGCTTTCCCATGTGGTCTGACCTTTTCCCCCCTCTTCTCTCCCATGGTTTATTTAATTTTCATCTCACATCCAATGGCCAGTCGTCTAATTGGAGCCACAGTACTTCTACATATATGTGTACATTTATCATGGGAATGCACATTAATTCCTTCTTTGTTATTTCTAGTACATGAGTTTTTCTGGGTGATGACATAGTCCATGTTACTGATATTTATTTTTTTATTTTGTTTTAACACCAGACTTCTTTTATTATAGCCATTTTGTTTAAAAAAAAAAATCTTTCCTAAATATGTTATATACTTGCGTGTAAGAAAATAATCACACAATTTAACCTCTTCTTGGGAAGATCATTTTTGTTACCATCACTCTTCTTCCTGTGCTCCATAAGCCCCTGAGAGAAAAGTCCATATGTGTGAGACTGCTTTTCCCTGTATCAAATACCCTCAGCTTGCTATTGAAGTTGGCAATTCTTCTGACTTTCTTTTTGTTAGGTCTTGTTTCTCAGCAAATATTCTTCTAGCAGCATCCTTTCCTCAGCCCTTAACGTTTAGCATCTAATTTGCAGTTTTGATCGTTTAAGGTAAAATTCTAGTCTAGGGAAAGCCATACGAACATGTTTGTTAAATTGTTTAGTCAATAAGAAGTCAGTATGCTTCAGTTCAAAAAAGATCCCACCTTTCCTATGGAGTAATGTCTTGCAAAGATTGTTGATGGCAGAGAGTTGGCTCAAAGCCTGTGTTTACCTTACCAGCTGCGTGATATTTATTTATTTATTTATTGCTATGGATCCCCGTTGACTAGCTGTCTACTATCCACTGGTCATTATAATAAGCTATGGCTTTATTGTAGAGAAGAAACAGGCATAGACTTCATGGAGCTCCCAAACTAGTAGGAGAAAACCATCCAGAAACAATAAAGTTATTGTTCCTAAAACCGAAACAAATCATGTATCTGATAAAGGCTTAATATCCAGAAATATAAAGAACTCTTACAACTCAACTACAAAAAAGTCAAATAACCTGATTTAAAAATGGGCAAAGAACTTGAATAGACATTTCTCTAAAGATGATATATAAATGGCCAATGAGCATATGAAAGATGTTCAACACCACTAGTCATCAGAGGAATGCAAATCAAAATCGTGAGATATCACCTCATACCCATTAGGATGGCTATCATAAAAAAAAAAACAACAACAGAAAATAAGTAAATGTTGGCAAGGATGTGGAGAATTTCAAACACTTGTGCACTATTGGTGGGGTGCACTAATGGTGCAGCTTTTATGGAAAACAGTATGGAGGTTCCTCAAAAAATTAAAAATAGAACTACCATATGATCCAGCAATTTCACTTCTCAGCATATACCTAACACAATTGAAAGCAGAGTCTCAAAGAGATTTTTGCATACCCTTTTTCACAGCAGCACTATTTAAAACAGCCAAGAGGTGTAAGCAACCCAAATGTCCATCCATGGGTGAATGGATAAATAAAATGTGATATATACATACAATGGAAATTATTCAGCCTTAAAAAGGAAGGAATTCCTGTCACATGTTATGACATGGTCAAAACTTGAGAACATTATGCTAAGTGAAATAAGCCAGTGACAAATATTGTATGATTCCACTTACATGAAGCACCTAGAATAGTCAAATTCACAGAGAAAGAAAGTAGAGCGGGCAGGGGCAAGGGGAATGGGGAAAAAGGCATTGTCGATTACTGGGTATAGAGTTTCAGTTTTGTAAGTTTAAAAAGTTCTGAAGATCTGTGTCATAACAATGTGAAGGTACTTAACACTACTGAATTGTACACTTAAAAACAGTTAAGACGGTAAATTTTATGTGTTGTTTTCCTGTAACAAAAAATGCATATAAAATAAAAACGTCTCCTAAAATAAATTACCAAGAGTTTTATAGTCTTTAGTGTTGTATTAGGGTTCTTTAGAGAAATAGAACCAACAGGAGTTATGATTTAGTATAAATAGTATAGTTTCTTATACTAAATCATATATATATGATTATGATTTAGTGTAAGAAATTTGCTGTGGTGGCTATGAAGACTGAGACATCCCATGATCTATAGTTGGTAAGCCCAGGAGAGTTATTTGGTATTGCTCTTGTCTGAGTTCAAAGGCCTGGAAACCAGGGGAAGTGAAGGTATAAGTTCCAGTCTGAAAGCCATCAGGCTTGAGACCCAAGAGAAGCCAATGTTTCAATCTGAGTCTGAAGGCAAGAAAAGACTAATGTTCCAGCTCACACAATCAGACAGTACGAGTTCCCTCTTACTCATGGGAGGGTCAGCCTTTTTGTTCTATGTAGCTCTTCTACTGACTGGATGAGAGCCACCCATGCTAGGGAGAACAATCTGTTTTACTGAGTATACAGTTTCAAATGTCAATTTCATTCAAAAACATTCTCACGGACATACGCAAGATAATGTTTGACCAAATATCTGGGCACGCCATGGCTCAGTCAAGTTGATATGTAAAATTAACCATCACAAATGTTAAACAGTACCTGATGGTAAAAAGATTGGGAGGACCTACTTAAATAGGAGAGTTTGGGAGGCTAAGATGGGGAGATGATATTTAAGGTGGGATAGGAGGGTTGAGCAATACTCTGCTAAGGGGAGGGGCAATCACTTAACTTCTGCTTACCTCTTCCTATGGGTGCAATGGAGCATGGGCTCTACAGTTAAGATGCTGAGGTGTCGCTGTTGTAGTTGTTGCTGCATAAAACATATATACAGTTTAATAATTACAATGCAAGCACTCAAATATTTACCACTCAAGTCAATAAAAAGATCTTTTATAACACCATTAAAGCTCCCATGATTACAATAAATTCTCTCTTCTTAAGGGGAAACCAAGATTCTGTCTTTTGCCACAATCATTTGCTTGCTTTTTATATTTTTACAACCTACATATATTAATATATCACTAAATATTATAACTTTGTTCTGCCAGGTTTTGTATGTTATGTGAGCAGAACCATTCTGAATATATTAGTCAATTTTTAAAGTGAACTTCCAAATCTCTAATTGTCTTATTTGCCTTATTTTCAAGATTTCTTGGGAATATTCCCTCATATGCTTCTATAGAGAACATTTACCTCTAGTTGTTTTTTCTTGGCTTACAGATTTGTAAATGTTTATATTAGAATCTCTTTGAATTAAGGTCATGCTTACTTCAGATTGCAAATATTAGGGATTGCCTGGCTTTTAATCTTGGCTTTGACACTTATTAGCTGTGTCATCTTGTGCAAGTTGCTTAACTCTTTGCTTTGTGGAATGGGGATAATATTAATAACGGAACCCATACTACAGAGCCTGTAAATATGGAAAAAATTGATATCCATAAAGTGCTTACCATAGTGCCTGGAAAATAATAGTACTCAGTAATGGTTAATAGATATAACGATGAAGGATTCTGTGTAGATTAAATGAAAGAAACTTATCAGAGCACCTCTCCGGCACATAGTAGGTATTCAGTCATTCTTATTATAATTTCTGTGCTTTTCTCTTGCTTTCAGATTATGTGGCTGCTTTCCAGATGTTTGAGGTTTTTATAAGTCTGACAGCTGCAAAAATGGGAGTTTCCCTAAAATATGCCTGTATATATCTTTATACATCTGTACTCCCATCACACACACACTGTATACAACTCTTTTTTTTTTTTTTGAGACAGAGTCTCACTCTCTTGCCTGGGCTAGAGTGCTGTGGCATCAGCCTAGCTCACAGCAACCTCAAACTCCTGGGCTGAAGTGATCCTCCTGCCTCAGCCTCCCGAGTAGCTGGGACTACAGGCATGCGCCACCATGCCTGGCTAATCTTTTCTATTTTTAGTTGTTTGGCTAATTTCTTTCTATTTATAGTAGAGACGGGTCTCACTCTTGCTCAGGCTGGTCTCGAACTCCTGAGCTCAAGCAATCCTCCTGCCTCGGCCTCCCAGAGTGCTAGGATTACAGGCGTGAGCCATCATGCCCAGCCTACTGTGTACAACTCTTAATCAACAAATATTTTTGAGACTTACTATGTTTCAGGACTTATGCTAAACTCTTGGGATCTAAAATTGAATGACACATCCCTGGTTCAACATGGGGAAGTCCTGTAGGGCACACAGACATGTAAAGTATTATATATTAGGGGGCTATAATCTATATACCAAGAAGATGACAATGCCTTGACTTTCAGGGGTCAGAGAATTGACCTTCTTAGAGTATATATTTTTGGAGCAGAATTTTGAAAGGATAGGTAGAAAATGGCCCGGTGATCTAGGGTGGGGTTTTTCAACAAACAGGATGGAAACTGCATGCAAATTTCCAGAGTGGAAACATCACAAGGTCCTCAGTATGGCATTATCTTTCAGTTGTTGTAGAGAAGCTTGTGATGAAACAGATGACAAATTCTTAATTTTGGCAAAATCTTTGCCTACCGTATTAATCCACGAGACCAGTACTGTCCAATAAAATATAATGTGGCCAATATGTAATTTTAAATTTTCTGTTGACCACATTAAAAAAGTAAAGAGAAACAGTTGAGATTAATTTTAATGATACATTTTATTTACCCATGTCTAAAATATTATTTTAACATGTAATCCATATAAAATTATTAATAATACATTTTAAGTATTTTTTTGATACTAAGTACTCAAAATTGGTGTGTAGTTTAAAGTAACAGCATGTCTACTTCAGACTCTAAATTTTCATTACAAATATGTAATATGTATTTAAATTTTATAAAATTACAGTTAGGAAATAGATTTATGTACCCATGTTGTTTAAAAACCAAAATGAAAGTTTGGAAATAACTGAATCAGGTATAAGTTTTAAAATTAAAATTTAAGTTAGTTATAATTAAATAAAATTAAAATTAAAAATTCAGT
>RJWJ010042076.1:0-13214 GCA_004363605.1 Indri indri | reverse complement strand
GATTTAGAGATAATGAAATACAAGTTGAACACATCAATATCCTAGTGTCTAAAAGAGATAATATATTTAATTAATCTATAAATATTGTGTTCTAATGCATTTAAATGGATGCCATAGTCTTCACTAGCTCCCTCATTTTTGTTAAAATCTCTCAAATGATAGTATTTTCAGTTTGGATTCAGACTTCTTCATCTTTGTGAAAAGAATATTAGAAAAAATTTATGTAAATGTATTATGCAATTTGGACTCCTTAATGGAGTCCAGAAAAAAAAAAACTCTAGCCGTGATGATTCTTATAATATCTAGAGATATCACTTATCTGCTTATTCTGGGTCCTGCATATTGATGTCAGGGAAAAGTCATATAGTTCTACCTTAGATCATGTAAAATGAGAAACATTATGGAAGTATTTAACTGCAATGATAAGTCAGAGTATTATGTATGCAAACTGATGCTCAAATTATTCATGGGTCAATTGCTCATGATGGAAAAATTAATGTTTTCACAGTTAAGTATATCTCAAAATGGACCTCCAGGCTTTTGTTTCTTTTTTTGAGGGAGAATTGGAATAAGCTAAAAGCTAATAAACAGACAGAAAATACAAGTCAGAATATATGTCAAAAATATGTAGATATAGAATAAGATATATAATAATTATTTGTACCATTTCACAATGAGTTTTTTAGGATAAATGTATTAAATCTAAAACCTATATCATACCTTCACTCTAATTAAACATAAATTGTTTTCATCATCCCTGACCTTCACCTGCAAATACTCATGTATATAAAATAAAGTCTTATAATTAATAATTTAATTTGCATTTTTAGTATGGATTTTTACTTTATAATTCCATATTTTTTCTTTTAACTTTTGAACTATTAAGAAAAAAACTGAACAAGTTGTGAGTGCTTCAGCTCTGCTCCTCCCGACAAAGTGGCTCAGGTAAAGTAATCATGTACATCTGACCTTTAAAATGTAATACTCCAGTGATTACCAAAAGGCCAGTTCGATGTTTTTACTGTGCTGCTGCATTTTCACATGTAATAGTCAAAAGTTGACATTTATAAAACTGCTGGTGCACTCTGGTGACAACCTGATATCTGAGGTGTTATATGAATCTATCTTTATCACAATAATGGATACGTAAGTGTGTTAGAGAATAACACAGAGATCTTTTGAAGAAAAAAAGACATTTTGTCATTTAATTAAATGTTTTAAGAATTTATATAATTTGATAAAGTTATTTGTCATAAATATACAAATTCATATGCATTTTACCAAAAATAACAATTTAAATTAAATCAGTAAGAAAAGTCTCACATGAAAATGTCACAGACAAATGTAAAATATGTTTTGATAATCCACAACTGTTAATGGTATTTTCCTTTTCCCCATATAACATCACTAAATATAATATTGACTTGGTAATAATTTTCCTCAAGGTGACAAATGCAAGATCTTTGTGTTGTAAACAAAACAAAACAAATAAACAAATTAAGTCACTAAAATATTTTTTTTATTTTTATGGGCTTTACCTAGAACAAATATTTTAATATGTTTCCATATTTGAAAAAGTCAAAAAAGATGTTAAGCGAATATTATTTTAAAATATAGTGAATGTTTTTATCTAAACTATCCAGTTTTAGGGCATTTTCAATCATCACATGCATATGCATAAGTTTAACCTTCCCGATGGATTTCTTTAAGCTTACAACTACGCAGAATTTAGCCTTGGGGAATGCAACTTTACTGGAATATTTGTGTCCAGTTATTTATATTAATATTATAAACATTATTATTTTTCTCATCTTTAATTCTTGAGTCACTTATAATTAATAGGAACCATATTTTCAGTTGGAAGAGTCTTCCTGAATTCAACTGGATATTATGTAGTATTTCTATTCATAATTATATTTATTATTGCAATTCGAATGCCCTTTCAGAAAACCTGAAAGACCATATTTCATTAAATTTGGAAAATGGTGAAATTTACTGATGATGCCACAGGAAATGTCTGTGAAAATTTAGGTTTTATTTATTCTTTGTATGACAAATTAACCAATGACAGGTCTGAATAGACAGCCTCATAAATATACTTATGGATAAATATAGGCCCAGCATCAGCATCTCAAAGGCTGACATTTGGGAATTTACCACACATACGCATACAAAGTACTTCAGAAAAAATATTTTAAGATACATTATTTTTTATTGATAGAATATGACATCCTTGTCTTGTTCCAGTTCTCAGAGAAAAGGCTTTTAGCTTTTCCCCATTCAATATGACGTTAGTTCTGGATTTGTCACGTTTAGCTTTCATTATTTTATTGAGGATTGTTCATTTCATGCCTAGTCTGTTGAGAGTTTTTATAAGTAGTGGTTGTGGAATTTTATCAATTTTTTTGTGCATCTATGGAGATTATCCCATGGCTTTTGTCCTTCATTCTGTTGATGTGATGTATCAGATTTACTGACTTGAGTATTTTGAACCATTGTTGCATTAATGAGACAATTTGACTATAATGTGCAGTAGAGAATTTGTTCCATTGTATCTTTTTGGGGATCTCTGAGCTTCCTGTGTCTGGATATCTAAATTTCTTCCTAGACCTGGGAAGTTTTCATCTTTTATTTTGTTAAGTAGGTTTTCTATGCCTTTGGTTTTCTCTTCACCTCTGGGACATTAAAAATTTGAATATTTGGTCAATTTACAGTGTCTTATGTGTCACATAGACTTTTTTCATTTTTTTTAATTCTTTTTCTTCATTTTTTCAAAAGACCTGTCTTCAAGTTCTGATTTTTTTTTTTTTCTGCTTGATTTAGGCAATCGTTGAAGCTTTCTGATGCATTTTGTATTTCATTTAATGAGTTCTTCAGTGCATGAATTTGTTAGGTTCCATTTTATGATATATATCTCTTCATACATTTCTCATACATATGCTGAATTATTTTTCTGATTTCCTTGTATTGTTTTTATGAGCTCCTTTATATATCACTGAGCTTCTTTAGTATCATTGTTTTCAATTCTTTATCCATAATTTGATAAATTTATTTCGATTGGTATATGTTGCTGGAAAATTATTGTGTTCTTTTGGAGGTGACATATGTTCTGGCTTTTTCATGTTTTTTTGTGTCCTTACAGTGATAACTGTGCATCTAATGTAACAGTCATTTCTTCCAATTTTATGAATTTTCTTTCATAGAAGAGGACATTTTCTTGAAGTGGTATCTATCTATGGTGTTGGTTGGGTACTTTGGCTTTGATTCTGTGTGCATGCATTAGTGTCATCTGTATGAATTGTTTTAGGTATAAACAATGTCAGTAGTGTCTGTGATTTCCCCAGTATCTTAGGGTATCATTGTTAGTGGAAGCTGCGGTCAAGTTTTCTTGGGGATGAGGACATCAGGTAGGCCAGTTTTCAGACATCAGTGATAGCAGTGGTGGGCAAGTGTACTTGTTGTTGAACCCCAGGGCAGCGTATGCTGGCACTGGTGTTGGTAGGTCCATGTGGGCCAATTCTTAAGCCTCTAGGCAGCTTGCTCAGGTGCCAGCAGTGGCACCAGTAGGCCAGGAAGGTAGCTCCTGGGCAGTGGGCATGGCGTAGGTGATGGTGTTAGCAATGGCAGGACAATTCTCTGGCTCCCAACTGGTCAGCACTGGTGTTGGTAGTGGTTATGTTGGGCTGGGCATGGCAGTCCCCAGGCCTGCAGGTGGTGTATGTGGGTTAGTGACAGCTGTGATAGTAGTGGCAGGTTTGGTGGGCCCATCCTCAGGCCCTATGGGAAGAAGGAATGCTCAGGTGCCAATAGTAGTGGATAGAGCAGGGTGATCACCAAGCCCCTGGACGGCATGTTCAGGCATGGAGGAGGTAGAGATGGGCCTGGGTGAGGTGAGCTGGCTTCGGGCCCCCCAGTGGTGCATAGGGGCACTGGCGGTGATAGGCAGGGGCAGGGTGATCCCCAGGCACTTGGTAGAATGCTTTGTCCTGATTAGCAATGGCTGTGCTGTGACCCTGCTTCTGGGGAGGGTGAGGTTGCTTTCAGTGGTATCAGCCATAACCAGAAAGTGAGGGAGTATGCACTTTAGCTCCAGGTATCATCTGCAAGCAGGTAGCCTTTCCTCAGGGACTTGCAAAAAACACTGGCACTGCTGCTGGGGGCAACAGGGTTTCCTAGTAATAGCTCATGCTTCAGCCCCGGCAGCAGAAGTCATCAGCTGTGCCTGGCTGGGGGCTGGGGATGTCAGCGGGGTTGCAGGGACATTGAGAGCAGTATCTGCTAGTACCCAGGGCAGGATGCAGTCTGGCAAGGGCCAGACTTTCTAAATTGCTCCTTGCTGTAGCTGTTTAGAACTCAGGGGGTGTGTGGGACCCAGGGTAAATCTCTCTGGAGCAATACCTTCATATCATCTCCAGGCCCCTATATTAGTCTCAGGGCTCACCTGGGTTGAGATGCTATGACTGCAGGAGTCTGTGGTGGAAACGTAGACCACTGGGGGTCACTCACTCATCCTTTGCCTGCATTGAGGAGCCTTTCCAGGCTCCCAGCTGATCTGCAGAGCAGGCTTCTTTGCCTCCCTTGCCTTCTTCACCTTAGGTGTTTCCTGTCTCTTCCCTGTTGAATTCCACTGTTCTCTTTCAGGTGATCTATTCAAATTATGATTATCTACTTACTATTTTGGTTCTTTTTTGTGGAGGAGGTGAATACCAGATGCCTCTAGTCAGCCATCTTGAAGCCCTCCCAATCCTATATTTTTTCTAATCATAATTATTTTAAAATCCTGTGTCAGACTTACAATATTTATTTCATATTTAAATACAGTTCTGATGCTGTTTTTGTCTTTTCAGATTGTGGTTTTTTATTTTTTTCGGGTTTTAAACTAAGTCTTTATTAGTTATATCTTCCCTCGATGAAAGGGTTTAGAGGCCAGATTTAAACTAGATAGCTCATGCTGCACCGCAGAATACAATCAAATGTTTGCTCAATTAATAAATTAGTATCATAAAAATAAGTTTTAACTGTGGATGTCTTTAAAAGACTGCAAAATTCCACAACTCTTTTTCTGAGCAAATGCCCGGGATACTCTTACCGGGAAGGAAAACTAATAAGGTTTTAGGCGTCACATCAGTTTTTTTTTTTTTTTTTTTTGGTATTACTAATGTCTGCAGGTTTTCAGCATTATGTCTCTGTTACTCACATCAGGGCCTCATAGAACATGAGGTGGTTGCACGTGAGCAGTATTTCTGAATTTTTAACTCCAGCAAAAGCCCTGCAAACGATAAACGGCTAAGATCCTGATTCACATCCTCCTCTGCCCTTCCATCCTTTCTTTATGAAGATGGTTATAATTCTGGCGGGACCTGGGGCAGAACACTGTGGTTCTGGAGGGGCAGAGCGAGTGCGTGTGAACACCGCACAAGGGGGCAGCAAGACGTGATCACAGTGGGAGGGAAGGATGCTGCCTCTTCCTAGGGCGGGAAGAGCCTGCGAGAGGCGGCTGTCATACCTGGCCCGGGCTGGCACGCGGGGAAGGTGGGGTTGGCCACCGGGCAGGGCAATTGCGGGGGATTCCCTCTTCGGGGCGGCGCTCGTGGCCACCTGCGGTGGATGATTGGGGAAGCAACAAGGGGGCG
Source organism: Indri indri (assembly GCA_004363605.1). Classification (NCBI taxonomy): domain Eukaryota; kingdom Metazoa; phylum Chordata; class Mammalia; order Primates; family Indriidae; genus Indri; species Indri indri. Next base: position 7,581 of record RJWJ010042076.1, on the reverse strand, counting down.
CAACACTGAACCCTGGAATTCCTGACGGAAGGAGAAAAAAGGGCTCCGAGAAACAGAGTTATTATGGGATGGCCGAGGGGGGCTCCCTAGGAAAAATTACGGGATCTTCCTCACCAGCCAATTGCCGTACACTCTCTTCACTGTCCCGTAATTAGCGTCTTTCTCCGGAGTCACAGCCACAGCCCGAGGCCGCTTCTCCTCGGGTTCAGAGAATCACGCGAGGTCGCGGCTCCGCCACCAGTTCTCGGCCCCGGAATCCCGCACTCGCCTTCAGATTGTGTTTATTCTTGTCCTTTGGCATGCGTCTAAATTTTTTATTGAGAGATTGCCAGGTTGTATCAGGTAATAGGAACTTACGTAAATATTTTCTATTGTAAGATTTTATCCTAATTTGTCTAGTGCTTGGGTTGTGTGGGTTAATAAATAATGTGTGTAATGTTTGTTTTAGCTTTAGGTGTAAAATTTTTTAATATTTCCTCCTGTGTCTTTGGTTTTATCTCCTTATTTGGCTTTGGGGATTTCCTGTATACTGCCCCTGGAGGAAAGACTGTGTCCTGTAACTCTTTAAGCTGTAATCCACTATAATTAACCCGGAGCCCTGTTGGGGTGGAAGTAAGGTGTTAGTGGGTAGGTGCATTCTATAAACTTCAGATTTTCTTTTCCTCTTTTTTGTGGTCCTATGTCTTAGGACACTGACTTTCGTAAGTGTTTCTGGCCCTTCTCCAGTGGTTTGGCTCTTGTTCTCCTCTAGGGAGAAGTATGAAATGGCTGCTTGAGTCCATGCTCACTAAGCAATGCCATGGGATTGGAAAAGCCCTGACTTCCCTATTTGGTATTTATTAGATGCTGGCTTGAGTTGGGGCTGTGGGAGCAGGTGATTATGAGCTTGTATTAGAAACAGGCTGCTGCAGTAACTCTGGAGTACAGAGAGCTGGAAAGGCAGCAGAGGGCTGGCCTAGAGCCTGTCCTGTGTGCTGAGTTAGATGAGAAGGGCTTCTGGTGGAAGGCTTTGATGAGAGACTGAGGGGATGCTAAAATATTCTTGGGCAACTCTGGATGGCCAAAAGGTAGATTTCTTGGTTGGTTTCAGGGGTGTCGGAGCAGGTTTTTACCAGCTCAGAGGCAGGTATGGGGTCTAGGACTGGAAGAATTGTGAGCTGGGCCAGCAGAAAGCTGATACAAGCCTGGTTTTGGCCAATGATTATGTGATTCCTGTTTCTCCCTTTGAGTTTTGGAGGACTGCCATTGCCTAGGCTGTGTCCCTACTTCAGCGTGTCCACAGAAGAAGGTATAGGCCCATCCCCTGCACTACCTTTAGCTTTAGAATTTTGGATGGATGCTCTGGGCCTGTTCTCAATATCTCTGATCATACGCAGCATATTCCTTAAAAGATTGTTCAAGCTGAGCTGAAGCTTCTTTCCTATTCTGAGTGAAAGTTGTTACGGAAATTTTTGTTTCTCCTCTCAGTATTGGTGCCATGCTGACCCTAGAAGCATGCTTGTGGGAATGGTGGCATATTGACTGTACTGTGTCTCAGGGTGAAGTCTTTATTGGAGATTAGATTGTAGACTTTCTATATGGCTTAGCAAAGGTAGAGATCCCTAACATCTGGGCACAGAGGAGACAACTCACTGCATTTGTGTTAGACTGGAATTTGGTCAAAGTCATGTGTAACTAAGCTCACAAATCTTCAGTAGCCAACATGCAAGGACTTCCATCCAAAATAGATACCCTAAAGAAAGTGAAGGATGAAGCTGGAAATAAAGTAGAACAGTGCAAAGATCAATCTGCTGGAGGCATGTGCAACAGTATGACAGATCTTCAAGGAGGACTTCTATTTTCTTGGCTCTACCACTGCTTGGTGGCCAGCTGCTTCATGTGTTTTAACTTCTTATGGCTGCAGTGCTATGGGAACCAGCAAGGGTTGGGCCAGAAAGGACAGGACACCTCCTGACTGCTCCTACTTTGCTTCTCCACCAAGGCAGCAATTCCCCAGGCTGGCACCCTGCTCTTGTTGTGTTCCTATGTCATTTCAAGTCGTGCCAGCTGACTTGCTTTTGTATGTTTCCATTTCTGTTATTTTACCTTAAGTCGCTCTATGTTAAGATCTCCAAGTTAAGTTTAACTAAATCACTAAGTCAGTTGCATGAAATTCATAGAAGCACTGTCTTTCTGTCAGGTGAAATGTGGAAGTGTGGAAACTATGGAATGTGTATGATATTACTTTGTTCTGAAATTAATTGTACAACTCACCTATAAACAATCTAATATTTGGATCTTTGTAGGTGAAAGTTTTCTTTTTTAGGTTTCTTGTTCTTGCTTGAAAGAAAAACTATTCACTTTTATTGCCATTTCTGAAAGAAAGTTTTAATTTTAACGTGGTTATCACTGAACTGTGACCTTGAGAGTAACTTGTCTCTATAACAAAGGAAATGGTGACATATGTGCTCCCAAAATACAAATTTATTGCTCTACTTTTCAAGTCCCTCCTCAAAATATTACCTGCACATTTTTCACATATATTATAAAAGGAAAAGATAAATATTAAAATGGAATCTAAGAATGTCTCAAATTTAACTAATTTCTAGGAACTCTGTCCAGTATTAAGCAAAAAGGTTTTCAGTTAATATTTTCTCAAGTAATCATTCTATTGCTGCCAGGCATGCTATTGTTATATGAATAAAGCAGAAAGAACTTGTGATGTTTGTTTCAGTCCTTATGTAATACAGAGTTTGAATGGCCAATATGCAGTCAAGTAGTATTAATAAATATGCTGTAGATGAACTAAATTTGTATAGAAGACAATGATATGAATGCAAAGATGAGAAAAGATTTAGAGTTTATTTTTATTTTGCAAGGTCAGTCTTCCTGAGTAATCAAGGTTGTCTGAAGGTAACTTATCAGTCAGAATTGTTCAAGAATGAGAAATGGCCAGTTAAGTTGATAAAATCTGCATAATAAATTAATAAATTATTAATTCGCACACCAAAGAAGAGAGGAATTCTGGAAAAGGTTTTCTAGGCAACATTTTTACTAGTTTTCTCACCAATCATTTTAATGGTTGATTCACATACCAACAACATAGACTGTTATTGAAAAAATAACTCAGTTACCTCATTATTTGTCATGCCTTACCTACACATTTGTCATAGTTTTATAGAATATTTTCTTCCAATTAAATATTTTTCTGAATAAATTTTGTCATCAATTTTCATATAGTCAAATACATTCAAAAATTAATATTATGTTTTCTCAAGTTACAGGCAACTTTGATGGATTTCATTACAGAAAGAATAAATAACCATGCCTTTATATCAATTCCTCACAGAAAAAAATGTATTGCTATTGTATACATAATAGTCTGTTTTTCAAAAAACATACATCAATTCATGTACAATGAAAAGCAAAAATAGTCATCCTTAATAGAAAGAAGCTATTGTTTGAGGACAATATGCAGATAGTGGTGTTTGAATCAGATCAAATCTCTGACAGGAGATACATAAGGAAAATTTCAAAGACATAAGGAGATATTCAAGTGTGCTTAACTTTATAAAATCAAACAGAATAATATAATTGAATTTCATCACATTGGGCTCCTATGGAAGGTTTTAATTCAATTTCTCTTTTGGTACAGTGTGAGCACCTTAGCAACTATTATTCAGTAACTTATTGTGATTATTATAATGTAAAGACATTTGTAATATAATTTCCTCCTACATCACTAAATATTTTCTGTTAGATGTTACTAGGTTTCAGAATGCTTTTCAAGGTTTTCTAAGAAAACATCCTAGTTTGTACCTTATCTTGTGAATTCACTGAACTACATAATTGATCAGTCCCTAGCTACTAGATAGCTTTGACTAAAAGTACAGAACTTTTGTGCATGCATGTTCAAACCTCACTCAACCTTATTTTCTTTATTCCTCCTTGTTCTCTCTACTAAAATTCATTCAACTTGAAATATTGAGTGTAATAAGTCACATATTTAGAATGAGGTAGGGAATAAATGAAAAAATAGAATCAAAGAACACTAGATTGATAGGGCTGGCAGTTTACATAACTGTAGAGGAAAATTATAGGAACTGCTTAAACAGTTTACATTATAGACTCAAATTTGGTGTGGATGTTTTCAGATGTCAGTTATTTTTACTTTGTGACACCTTGTATGGAAGGTAGTTCAGACCTGGCTGCTACTTTTTCATATGACAATGCATTTTATAATGTCTGTCTCTACATCTTGCATAAGTTCCATGAGGGCTGAGATCGCGTTGGTTTTTTTCATCACCCTCAACTCAGTACCTGGCATAGTGACCAGCACACTGTTAGATGTGCTCAGAAATATCTGTTAGATGAATTTAAAGTCTCTTTCACTGAGCTTAACTATTTTTGAAGAATCATGATTTTATATAACTTTGTAACACCAAAGAATTGCAAAGTATTTAATTACCCATAGAGGGTTGTCATTAAATATTAGATCAACAAATGGGCAATTTTCAAAGACCAACCAAAAATCCTAATATTAAGGCTATGCTGAACAGCACTAAACTTTCTCTGATTATCTTGACATACTGAAAGAACTTGGACTGCTTTACAATTACATCACAAGGGGACATGCAGACTATGATGCGCCACCCAGATCTCCCTTCAGGAATAAAGATTTATTCCCTCAGCTGGTGCACGTGTTGCAGAAAAATGGCCCTCCCCTGTGAGCTCACTTTGTGCTGCACCGAAGCACAACTTTAAAAAGCCTCAACCAAAGAAAACATCAGCCTCAGCTGAAGAAAAACACTGCATTTGAGCTCTTGCTTCTTTGCAGAGGCATTCATACTTCGGATATATAGAGGTCAGCCCTCCATCCCAACTTGGAACAATCCCACCTCCAGAGCTCTCCATGGGGTCTACAAAGGCGTCACAGGCACTGTATCATTGCTGAACTTCTCCCCTACCCATTCCTGTTTTTTTTCCCTCTGCTTCTACAGGTTTTGATCCCAAGAGCCATCCCTGTCAAACGTCCTGCATGCTAAGCTCCATCACAGGGTCTATTTCATAGCAAACCCATCTGTGACCAAAAAAAAAATATAAACTAGTTTTATTTATAGTGAAGACAGTGTTCTACATAAACATAAGGAATATACAGAAATATGACTATAATTAATTTGTAAAGTTCACTTGTTATATTATCACTATGGAGAATTCAAATGTTTTTCTGTATACTAGCAACAAACAAGTATAAAATGAAACTTAAATGAAAATGTCATTTACAAAAGTACTAAAGAATGTAAAACATTTAGGGATTAAACTAACAGAAAAACATGTAAGACCACTACCATAAGAAGTACAAAATTTTGGTGATAAAAGTTAATGAATCCCTAAATATTAATAAATAGAGAATTATACAATGTTTATAAATTCAAAGACTTAATATTGTTAAAACATCAATTATCCCAGAAATTGTAATTTGAATTATACAAATCCTAACAAATTCCATAAAAATTATTTTAGAAGTGGACAGATTTATTTCAGAACTTGGGAAAATTCAAAAAACCTAAAATAACCAAAACAATTTTGAAAAAAAAAATAAACATTCTGAAAAATTACAGTACCTTATTTCATAATCAAGATATATTGTGCTATTGACATAAAGATAGATTAGTATTAATATATCAACTGAACTAGAGTGTACAGAAATGAACATATATTTATAGTACTAATGCTTTTTTTTTTAAATGCACCAAATCCATTAAATGGGGAAAGGAAAACTTTTCAACAAATTATTTTGGAACAATTGGCTATTCATAAGTAGAAACAATGACCACACACAATTTGAGATTGATTTTAAACATTGATTAAAAGCTAAAACCAAAAATCTTCTACAATGAAAGAAAGTATAATACATTTACAATTTTGTCACAGTCAAGCTTTCCTAGAGGGGACCCAGAAAGCATTAGCAATAAATCCCTTTGTTTGAAAATCAATGTTAACCAAGAAATGCAGGTATGAAAATGGATAAGCAAGCCACAGAGTGGGAAAAAATAATTGTTACACATATATTTTTGAAAGTACATATATCGAGAATATAGGAAGACTTCCCACAAATCAATAATGTGTAACTGAGAAAATTGGCAAACTAATAAAGACTTCAGAAAGAAAGTTAAACATTGTTCCAATAAGTATGTGAAGAAGCAATCAACATTATCATCAGGGAAATGTACATTTAAATATAGCTGTGGTAGTGAGGAGTCTAACTCCAGGTCAAAAACCTATGTGTGATTGATTTTTCAGGTCTGAACCACTGGCAATTACAAAGGCTTTACCTGGCAGGCCTCCGCATGCTAGAATTGGTGGGCGGCCAGTTTACTGCAGTCTCCAACGAAAGTTACAGTCAAGGACTCAGGCCCCTCCTGGTTGGCTATGCTCTTATGTATATCTGCATTTCTAGCCCATGTATTTACATTCCAAAGACTATTGAGGGCTTCAGCAAAGGCCTTCCTCAGTTACCTCTAAGTGAGGAAGGGGAGAAGGAAAAAACTTTGCTACTCTGACTCAGAATTCAGTACTTTTCCACTCCTAGTGCCCCCATCATGTCTCTTCCCCAGGCCCCAGATACATATTATAAAACTAGAGGAACTTTTTGTTCAGGGCTTCAGTGAGATGAACTGCCTTCCCTCCCCTCCTCTTCCTTCTCTGTGCTGATCCACCTGACCTGGACTGGCGTGCCATTCCATGGGAGAAATGCAACAAGGGGAATCTGGTGCTTTTTCCCATTTATTCTTTTGCTTATACTATTATAATAAGTGATTAAAGGCTTGATTATTACCTTCATTTTTGGTTTGTTGCTTTAGTTGACTATCCTGATACCAGATCAGTTTATTCTCTCCAACTCAGTTAAGCTCCTGACAATGGGGATTTAAAATGGTACAACCAGTTTTGAAAACTGATGTTGTGTAATTAAATTAACATGTATTTATCCTATGATCCTGAAACTCAATTAATCCATATTTAACCAGGAGATATCAAAACATATGCACATAAAATATTTATTTGTATGAGAGTATATATAACAATTTTATTCATAGTAGCAAAAACTGGTGTTCAAGTGTCCGTCACCAGGAGAATCACTAAATATTCTGTGATATATTTATACAATACGATACTACTCAGGAATACAATTAAAAAAGCTATTCATACACACAACATAGAACAACCACAGAAACATTATTCTTTTTTTTTTATTGTTTGTTGTTTATAGGGGTACAGATGTTTAGGTTACGTATGTTGCCCTTGCCCCCTCTTCCCTCCAAGTCCCAGTCCCAAGCGTGTCCATCTCTTGGAGGGTGCGCATTGCACTCTTTGTGTATGCATATATCCGTCCCCTCCTCCCCCTCGCCCCTCCCCCTTCCCCCTCCCTCCCTACCTGACATCCAATAGATGTTATTCTTATATGTACACTTATGTGTTGTTCAGTTACTACCAATTTGATGGTGAGTACATGTGGTGCTTGTTTTTCCATTCTTGGGATACTTCGCTTAGTAGAATGCATTCCAACCCTATCCAGGAGTATACAAGAGGTGCTATATCACC
>RJWJ010042075.1:0-13212 GCA_004363605.1 Indri indri | reverse complement strand
CTTCAGTAAATACATAACAAGAACCTACAAAACTTCCAAATCAGTGGGAAAACGTTCTAACTTCAAAAATCACTAATGAATATGTCCTAAAGCAAAGTAAAATCGAGTTCAAAAATCGGTCTCCTAGTTACCTGTCAAGTCGGGAGCTTCAGGATTTTTAGGTATGTCCTGAAGCAGCAGATGACAAGCTATTGAAATAAAAATTCTGAATAAAATTAGGGCAGCCCATTAGCCCAAACAGGGGGAACCCCGGTAAGGGACTTAAAGGATTTGTGAACTGAGATTTTTTTTGTGTGTGTGTGGCTGATATTCTTACTTTGAGAAGTGTAGAAAGTAATTTTTGCCTTTTTGGCGGGGGGAATATAAAAACCCAAACTGAGATCTGAGGTTTTTATAGTTTGGCAAATTTCAGAGATATGAAAGCAGCATTTTTGGCATTCAGGGATTGAGAGGCAAATGACATCATATGGCTTAAGGGAAATAGAGAGCTAAAAAAGCACATTTGGAAAATTTCAGAAGCTGCCTGGCACTGAAATAATTTTGAATTTTTTTTCCCAGTGAATTTAGTTGTCACAAAAGGTACTAGACTGATGACCCTGCAGAGAAAAATGGCAAGTCCCAGGCTAAATGGCACTAGGGTTGGAGCTGTTGCCTTGTCAGAGTTGGCCTTCAGGGGGCGACGCCCAGAAGTGGTGATCCGCTGGGTGTGAGTTACACGGTTCAGCTACAGTCTTGTTGGCTTGGAGAGAGGTAGGAGAGCGAGTTGTCACTCCCTGGTCTCAGCTTCCTAAGCCTCCGGGCATCCCCAAGCATTATTGGGGTGATTTGGGGGATTATATATTTGGAAACTCAAGAAAGTCATCCCAAAGTTTCTCTGTTATCTACATCCCCCTAGCAAGAGCTCATGGGAATGACATCATATTCAGTAAATGACAAACAGATTCAAAGATGAAGACAATGTTTGTGAGAAAAGACAAGTGGAAGAAATATTTTCCCTTCAAACCGTTACTGACCATTTCCCTCAGTAATGGACACCAGTTAGGGGACACCGATGGGCAAGGGGGACCTATCAAGGGTCAAGACGGAGCAAGGATGGGAGAACTGAGATAAAAAGAATTGTTTCTGGCTCCCATTTTCTCTTTTTTCCCTGAGACTGTTCATTTTCAACAGCCATCCTAGAGTTTATGGCTTTGCAGAGAGGTAGTAAATGAAAAGTTATACAAAAACATTTAAAAATGGGAAAAATATTAAAATGGAAAAGAAGAAAGAAGAGAGAGGAAAGGATGAAAATATACTTAGTGCTACAAATACACATTCAGAAATGGGAAAATGCAATGCGAGACACCAAATAAAAAAATCAGAACAAGTAGCATGTAGTGACCTTGCAAAAGGTCTTTTCTGGGTTCTGCTATTATTGTGTTCAGTCCTCTAAGGCCAGTTTTGGCCTGATCATTAAGTGACATTAGTGTCACTCACTGAATTGGAAAAATAGAATGGGGCTAAGTGATGTGCTCATCAATATATCAATGTCTGATCAATTTCTTACCTGTTTTCAACTCTTGATTCAAAATATTTGCTTTTTCTCCCCAATTGGCTGTCACAGTGCTGCGTTTTCCATAGGATTAGGGAAAGTTCTGGTGTTTGCCATGACTACGTGGGGAAGTATGTCCAACTTTCACTCCTGAAATCATCTACTCAGAAATCCTACTTTCTGATTATGGGCTCCTCTTCGGGCTCCCCTCCAATCTTCTCCTCCCACCCCCAGGCTCCTGGATTTCACTCAAACTGGGGGAACAGAGATTGTTTGGGCAATGGAGACTGCTACCTTTCGTTTTCTGTCTCCGCTACCTCAAAACCAGGGGGAAAGAATTCTGTCGACTCTCTGCCCTCTGATTTACCAACTTTTCATTTTTCTCACATCCTTCTCTTCTCTTTTTTTTCAGGCTAACCCTGCTCTTGTGAACTCTCGATCCTATCTCCTTTTGTTTCTCCAAAGTTTCTGCTACATCAATTATTCCCTCTTTTTCTTAAATCTTCAATTACTCTTTCTCTGTACTGGCTCCTTCCCCCTCTGGCTACAAATACACTTAGATCTCCTTCATCTTAGGAGAAAAACATATCCTCCAAAAACTTTTGTGTCTCCCTGAGCTACAATCCTTTTCAAATTCTCTCTGAAACGACGACCTCTTATTTCTTGACCTACTCTTGACTCATCAGCACAATTTGATTCTGTCTCTGCCCCACCCCATGCAGCCCCTTGTCATAGAAATTGCTCTGGGAAAGGCCAACCATGATCAGCTCCTAATTGTCTAATCAAATCACTTGTTTTCATCTTCCTACCACCTGGCCTCTCTACAGTCTGACATCAGTATTAATTTTCCTCCTTGGCACTCTTTTCTCCTGTTTATATCCCACTTTCTTGATACCCATTTATCTTCACTGGCTCCTTTCCCTTTACCCTCTACTGAAGTGTGGACGCTCCCCTTGGAACCAGCCTCACCCTGTGTCTCTCTTCATTCTACAGGCTCTCTCTGGACGGTTCGTCTAGTTCCACGACTTCAGGCATGTCTTCTCCGTGTTAAAATCATCTCTCCAATCATGACCTCATGCCTGAACGCCTTTGTAGTGTTTCCAGTTGTCTTTGGTATTTCAAATTCAAGCTGTCAAAACCGAACTCATTATCCCAGACTCTGGCATGGTGCTTGGCATGGGACAGCCTTGCTGAAGCAGAAGAGAAGTTCCAGGCAGATCAGAACATAGAGTTTCCAGGCCAGGTCACATCAGCATCCTCCCCTTTCCCCCCGAGAGCTAGAAATTAGGCAGATGCAAACTGATAATTCCCATCCTGACTTATCTTCAAAACCTCTACCAATTCTGTAATTACAGAAAACAGAGAAGATAAAATTATGAATTCAAACTCTTGTATAAACAGATGTGTTGGCCAGCTTTGCAGTAGGACCAGAAGGCCTCGAACAGCCCAACTTCTGGGCCAGCACAGAATCACTAGATGCTTTAATATTATCTCTATGCACCTTAATCTATACTTGTTACTTTCCTGCAAAGAGATAATAAGAACATCCTGGAAATTCTAGCTCTGGAATTCTGCTGTGGATATTGCAGCTAAGCAGTGTCTTGTGTCAAGGCTAATCTCTTGGTACAAACAAGTCATTAGTCCAGATTCATTGTCCCTTCTGGAAAAGATTGACGGTTCAGCCTTCACCCAAGATTTTGTGAGGCAGAGAGGGACACTCCATCAGCAGGTGGTACTGTGATCTCCTCAGATGTGATCCCGGAGAGCAACGTGGTAGAAAGGTGTCTGGGGGTAGGGTGGTAAAAGCCATGGATCTCTCCCTAATCTCATTTAAAATGCTGATATGCCCATCATGGAGGTCATATCTTGAGCTATTATCTACTTATATTAAAAATTAACATTGGCCATGGCTGGTTGATACCACTTGAAGTGTTTCATAGGTTCTTTGGGGTAGAATGATACCTAAAAAGAGAGAACGTCTTGGGCCAATGAAAAGAAAAATCAAGAATAGGAGGCATTCAGGGGCACAAAGACAATCAAACCCTACTGCACTATGTTTCTTAGGGTCAGCAAAACCACCCCGAGGTTCCTGGTTCCTGCTTGCTGTGGTGGCACAGAGAGCTAAGAAATCAACAAGGATCCAGGATTCATTGTTCACCTCAGGAGCAACATTCTATTCATTTGATAAGAATCGTGCTTCAAATAATGGAAAGTTCGAAATCTTCACCTTCTTTTTGGTTTTGTGTAACATCAGGTCTAATAATGACTAAACATATATGTGGGTCACATTCACATTAGTCTTTCTCATGGTTTTGTATTGGAAGCTGGTGTCCACCTGTGCATGGTTCACCTGTGGATGTGGGAGTCATTCTAGGAATGCAGAGACCTTCCTGTCTCCATGGGAAGGTGATTCGAATAAGGATAAACTATAGGACGACGGGCGAAATGCTTTTTTTTCTGTCTTTAATATTTTTATCCAGACCCAAATTTGAAGGTGTGTTTAAGGAGATCCATGCAAAACAGCTGTCTCACGTAGGGGACACTCATGCTGCTCTGCGGGGGCTGAGCTGAGGCTGGGAGGGAGGCACAGCTCTACTCACTGGAGGATGCTTCCTAATGTGACATGGGGAGCCTCATGCCGTTCTCCTGTGGTGTGTCAGTCTGGATGCTCTCAGATCTTTTGGACTCGACGATTTATCTTACTCTGACTCAGTCAATGCAGATGAGAAAGTCCCACGAGACAGTAGTGTCACCAAAATCCCTGCCTTCAGTTCTTATTGTTCTAATTGTATCTGCTCTGTAAGGCCTTGGAATTGACACAGCCCAATCAATAATGACTACTTTTAAGTGAGGAACCATTCTTGGAGACACTGCTGCAGGATTTCAGATTTACAGATACTTTCTCATTCAATTAAGAAGATGGAGAGGACACACACACTGCTGGTCGGAGCCCCAGAGTTCCCGTAACAGATTTCTGCCCTACTAAATTTGGCTGCAGAAGTACTTTATAAGAGGAAATTTGGGCCTGGTCCCCTGACTTGAAGCCCAGTTTTGAAATATGCAAGGGAACTGTGTGTGGTTCAGAACAGAGTGTCCTTCCTGCTTGCTGGGAAGAGGTTCTCCCTGTCCAAGTTCTTCTTACAATGTGGCTTCCATCAAGGAAACAGTTGTCCGTTGAAGCTGTCTCCTAACATCAGGGCCTTCTGCCTATGACCAGGAAGGCTGATCATCAAAGGTGTGCCAACCTTCAGAGCAGCTTAAGGGTTTCAATGCATATGTAGAAAACAATGTGAATTCCTGCATACAAACTCTCAGCCTGCTGTGGACAGAGCAGCCCCCAATCCCAGAAGGGCATTGGACCATACATAGAGATCCTGACAGGTGGGGGACAGGGCCAACTATCATACCCAGGGCTCACAGGTAGTATTAATAGATCATTTAAAATTGATTCTATTAAGGAATAATCTATATACAATAAAGTGCACAAATATTAAGTGCATGGCTTCATGAATTGACCTACTCTCTCTCTCTTTCTCACACACACACACACACAAGTTATAGAATACTGCCAGCGTCCCAGAAGACTCACTCCTGCCTTCTCCCAGTAAATATCCCTTAAAGCTTATCATTATTTTGACTTTTACCACCATAGATTAGTTTTGCGGGTATTTCAATTCTATTGTATTTTGCTTTCTTTTGCTTAACATTATGTTTATGAGATTCACCCACAATGCTGTGTACAGTATAAGTTTGTTCTTTTCTGTTGCTGTTTAGTATTCCCTTGTAGGAATACACCAAAGTATATTAATCCATTCAACTATTGATGGACATTTCAATTATTTCCAATTCTTGGCTAGTATGAAAAAACTACTATGAATATTCTTATACCAGTCTTGTACACTGCCAAAAAGTTTTCCAACGTTTGTAATAATTTGCATTTCCACTAGCAATGGTGGAGAGATTCAGATGTTTTATATTTTCACCATTACTTAGCATTTTCAGTCTTTTAAATTTTGGCTATCCTGGCAAGTATGTAGTGATATCTCATTGTGGTTTTAATTTGCATTTTCCTGATGAATATGCATATCTTGCATTAAGCATCTTTTCATGTACTTCTTGGCCATTTGGATAGCTCTTTTATGTAGTGCCTGCTCAGGTGTTTTGCTCATTTTGAAAAATTGGATTGTTTGGCTTTTCCTTATGGATTTACAGTAATTCTGTATATGTTCTAGGGGCTCTTTGTCAAGTGTTTAAGTATCTTCTCCCAGATTATCAGCTGCCTCAAAAGTACTGTCTTTCCAGGATTGTCTATTGTTAACGCTGACACGCTGATGGTTTTGCCTAATTTCAATCTTCCAGTCCTGACGTGCAGAGGAAGCAAGGGGAGCCTGAGGTGAAATGCAGATTCCCAACATCCCCGGGAAGGGACATTCCTATGAACCTCACACCCTATGTCTTAAAGTCCTTTGTAGGTGCTTCTCTTTGCACCCCGATCACAGTATATTGCAGTCAGTGTCATGCCAGTGTCTTCACTAGACTAAGAGCTTCTTGAGGACAAGAGATATTGTCTCATCTATGTATCCTCAAAATGCAGCCCACTTAATCATTGCTCAAAAAATACATATTAAGCAAATAAATGGTTGGAGGATTTTAAGCATAGAAAAGACGTGACCAGATTTGCATTTTAAGTAGATAATTCTGGCAGCAGAATGGAGAAAGAGGCTAGAGATTGCAAATATGAAGTGGCAATTTAGACTACCCTGGCTTAGACAGCAAATTCAGAGAAAATATGCTGAACAATAACAGGAAAGGTCTGTCTGTGACTCTATATCCAAGGGATACTCAGTCAACCCAAGGCAATGATGATGTCAAATGTTCTTAGTGATTTTACCGAATCTGACTCAGAGAAAGATGACAATAAAAGACAACAAAAAAGACATGTCATACAGCCCCAGATGACAAATGCTAATTGAATAGTACTGATATTAAGTGCTAAGAGTTTAGAGGAGGTAGTGATTATCGTGAGCCATTATCATCAGGATTTTACTAGTAAGATTTTTCCCTAATATTAAGATGTTAACTGACATGATTTTTTAAAAAATATGATAATAGAAATATTATTGCAAATGTGAAATTAGGGTAAATTGAGTGAGAAAATGCAAAAGATGAAACTTGCTGTTTCTACCATCTCTCAGGCTTGGAATCAGCAGTGACGAGGGGAAGTAAGTGAAAGCGTGGAAAGCTGTGAGGATCAGCACCGCTGAGCTCAGAGTAGCTCCGTAGGCTGCAGCAAATTGCAGGCTCTTGGAAGCCACCAGGTCTTCAAAGTGGGCCCTGCCTGTGTGCATGCTGTGCCCTGCTGCAGCCAGGAGGATGTACCGCAGGACTCTAACGAAACTGACCTTGGGCTTTCTGGGGCGTTTATAGGCAGGGGAATATGTGGCTTGGAAATCTTTGTGTTAAATTTTAAATTCAGAATTGACAACAATCCAATAGCCTCCAAAAGTTTAATTTTTTTAAAAAAAGTGGTAAGGTTTTTTGATTGCACTGAGATACACATAAAATTCGCCAATTTAACCATTTTTAAGTGTACAGTTCAGTGGCACTAAGTACACTCACGTGTTGTACAATCATCACCACTATCCATCTCTAGAACTTTTCATCTTCCCAAACTGAAATTCTGTCCCCGTTAAACACTAACTCCCCTTCCCCTCTGCCCCAGCCCCTGGCAGCTGTCATCCCACTTTCTGTCTTTATGAATTTGGCTCCTCTAGGTACCTTATAGAAGTGGAATCATACAGTATTTGTCCTTTTGTGACTGGCTTATTTCATTTAGAGTGATGTCCTCAAGTTTCATCCACATTGTAGCAGGTGTCGGAACTTCCTTTTTAAGGATGAATAATATTCCATTGTATGCATAGACTGCACTTAATTTTTTAAAATTAATTGTGCCTACTTCCCAAGGTGCATGTGGATTTTTTATATCTTTTTACATATTATCAGAAGAAAAATAAAGTGGAGAGGTGTGCCTGGCACTGGGCAATAGTCTTTAGACACTGTAACCGTTTAAGTCTCACCACAGTCTTATATGAAGTAGGCATTATCACACAACATTCAGGTGAGGAAAGTGGAGTGGTCCATACCCAAGCTTATTTCTCTGCAAAGCTGATCTATTTTCCCCTGTGCATGGGGCAAATCACAGAGAAAGCTGACACTGTGCTATTTTTTAAATGCATGAAGTTTATCTTTGGCTATTTCTTATACTTTTGCCATCTCCCCACTTTCAATACCCCCTCGCCCACTCTCAGGTGACCCATCATATAAGTCAGCTCTGGTTCCAGCACCATTAAAAAAGAATCATTTTCTTTTATTGAAAAAGCACATAGCTGAATAAGGAAACCATCTGATTATTTCAAAAGATACTGAAAAGCATTTTAATTTTTCACATTCGTTATTTTAAATAAATAAAAAAAAAACCCTCAAACATTTAGCAAACTGAATGACAGTAGCCAGGTCCCTTAGGCTCAGATTCTTCACCCACAGCATGAGAACTAGATCTCTCCGAGTCTTAATCTTTCCTCCTCTCTTTCTCTTTAACCCAATGCTTGATATTTGTCAATTGCATTGTCATTTGTTTCCATTACCTTTTACAGTCCTGGAAGGTACCTCAGTGATCAGAATACTGAATCATCATAGAGAAGAAAGGTTGTATTTGGGTCCCAGGAGCTGGCACTATAGACTAACCGTAGAAACATCAACACTTGAACTCAGTTCCTGACTAAGCAGCTAAGCCGTAGGAATATTGCTAATGGATAGACTAATTTGATTTTGGTGGAGGAGTCTGTGGCTGGCATGGGTCCTGTCCTACATTCTTGCCTTATGCTATAGTTTTTGTTAATTACTGGGACGAAGAGTCTGCTAACTAAGTGATCAAATTTGTAGATAACATGAAGCCGGAAAAGATAACAAAATTAGAACCCAAAAATATTTTTATAAGCTGGAAATGTGTCCTGAGTCTAAGAATATTAAGTAGATATCATGTCTAATATTTGGATCCAAACTGCCACCTAATTGTTCAAGCAGAGACATGGTAACAGTGAATTAGTCAGGACTCCTGGGGTGCTAAGTGACAGAAACTTTTCATTGTTTGGACACACAAGAGGGAGGTTTTGGCTCTTGTAAGCAAATCCAGTGGGCCTCAAAACTTGGGTGCTGCTGGGACTCTTTCGATCAGTCTCATTTCTGATTCTCCTTGTGTATTTTTTAGTTTTCTCTATGAGGGAGGAACTCTGGCCTCCAGGAACTCTCATACTCACATGTTTCCAGTTTAGTGAAAATAAAAGAAATAGTTTTCTTGTCTAGGTCAAAAGAATTCCTGGGAAGGATTTTAATTGGCCTGGGTCAAGTACCACTCTAGGCCAAATGCTATAGCCAAGAAGGCTATATCATATCTGGTTCTGTTCTTTGTGCTTTAAAGCAAACGTTAGCAAATTAGACATAAGAGAGTTCCTATAAAGGTGAAGAAACACGAAATTTTATCATGTGCACAAAATGAGGAAGGATCAGGATGTTTAACCTGGAGAAGATGATATTTATGGAGACATGACAGGTGTCTATTATGTATTCAAGGAGGTGTCCTGTGGAAATAGGACTGAACTTAACTTACCCTAGTTTAGTGGGACAAACTGGCTCCAACACCACCTGAGGCACGTCACCAGCAAGCCCTGCTGTGCAGAGAAAAGAGCACAGGCCTTAGAGCCAGGTAGACCAGGCCATTCCTTAGCTGTGGCATGTTTGGCACCTTGACCAATGGGTCTCACGTGAACACATGAGTATTTCAGAAGGTTATGTTAAAGATTCCATGAGGCAAGGAATCAATTGCTGCTTATAGGATGCCTGCCATATCGTGGTGGCTTCATACATGCTAGCATTAGTATTAGCAGGCTTTGCATACACATAAGGAAAGCATTATCAACAACTAGGGTGATCCAAGCAAATGAGAGTCTTTACAAGTAATGTGCTTGCTATGATTGTAGGTATTTAAATAGAGGCTTAAAAACCACTTGGTAGAGTAGATTCAAACGTTGCATCTGGACTAGGTGGCTTTTGGAGTCCTATCTGAGTTACAGAGTCAGTGATTCTAGATCTTTATTCATTTCTTAACTCCTTAAGCTATTTTTCAAATTCATATTCATAATTTATCTGTTTTTAAAAATTTAACAAGTAACAGTTTTAGTGATAATTATTGCATTTCTATATTTATAGATATCTGGCACATATGGAGGTGGAATAGCACAATTTGATATTTTCTCGTGTGCCAGATTTTTTTTAATAAATATAGAAAACCCTATAGTTATGAAAAACTATTTGTTAAAATTAAACGTATATGCAACTGGGCATCTGTTCTGATATATCAAATCTCTCAAGAACCAATTTTCCTGTTGCTGTTGGATGGGATCCAATGTTAGCCCAGAGTTTAAGGGCCTTAAGTTTCAGAGTGCCCAGTGAAAATTGAAAAAAACTTTACTAATTCTTGCACGTAATGCCCTTCTCATTCTGGTTAAAATTAAACTATTTATAAAATTTGGAAAGTATGCCCTCCCTTCAAAAAACTATAGTGGGATTTTTTCTTCCTTAATGATAAGAATTCCAAGTAAACCACATGGTACAGTGGAAAGACCAAATATTTGGCTTAACTAGATTTGGGAATAAGTTCTGCCTTTCTCTCTACTTCTACCTGTGAGATCTTGGGCGAGTTGTTTAATATCCTCGAAACTTCTTATCACATACGTAAAAGACAGAGAGTGGTACCTATTTATCAGGTGTGTTGTGAGGATGAAATAACGTCAACAGAGTGCCTTGCACGCAGTAGACATTTTAAAAATGTGGATTCCCTCTGGGATATGTGTGAACCTGTGTGCATTCTTGAAATGACGATAGGGATTGATTGTATTGATGCTAGGAATAGCTATGAAAGGAATATCTACCATTGATTGTATGCTTCCTGTGTGCTGAATACGAGACCAAGCATTTATTTAAAATACATCATCTCTTTTAATTCTATCAACGGCTCTATGGAATGCATGGAAAGATTGTTTGACAAGTGAAGAAACTGACACTCTGAGAAGTTAACTTCCTAAAGTTCCTAATACCTTGTATGTTGCAGAAATGGGTTTTGGACCCAGGACAGGCTGATTCAGGCGCCTGAGTTTTAACTCTTACTCAACATTGCTTAGGTAGTATTCTAAAAGAATCTTTGGAAGAACTGAAGCAATGTTAATGGTCTTTTATACTTAGTGTAGTTGATGTTCTCATTTTCATCTGACTGAGGTGAGATGTTTTTTGCTTATGTGTGGCTGAATTTTCAGGACCTACTGTCTTTTTGTAGTTTCAACTCCCACAGATTTCGATAGTAGGGCAATGACTGGGAACTCCTTGCTATTCCAATGCCTCCTGCCACATTTATGTCTTGCTTATGATATTGAACCAAAACTACCAATTTGTTGTTCTCAGGTTATTAATTTGCATGGGAAAACACTCCAGGCAATATCATCTAGACAAAATTATGGATTCATGAGTTTCATCTTTTGTCTCCCTTCACTTGTTGGAATCTCACTTGGGTCTGCCGTGCTCCTCACCTCCCTCAGTAGGCAAGTCCAGCTGCTTCCCTTCCCGCCAGCGTGCCGGAGGGACTGTCTCCTCGACCCACAGCAGAGCGCCTAGTCCTTAATGCCTGGTGGCTGCTTGTGTCCCTGAGGGCTTCCGGAGATGCTTGGAATACCTGTTCTTTCAATTTAGAAGGAGACAGCGCTTAGCTTTCACTGAATGTCAATGTTTAATTTGCTAGCTTCCAATTTAGGCTTATTTTTGAGAATTCAAATCTCCTTTCAAGCAAATTAGGTTAAACTGCTTGTGATGAGGGAGCTGCCTGACCTTGAATCATTTTCTTTTTCCTTTTTGAAAGAGAGATTACAAAGGGGTTGACAGATGAGATTTAACGTGCTCTGGAGAAACCAGAAAGAGCTCATGAGCATCAATACATAGATCAGGGAGCAAGTAAGTCACAGACTGAGGGTATCATCTTCACAACAGAAACAACATAACACCTTTTTTTTGATGATTATATCTAGTGCCATACAAATTTTACAGTATGTATTTTATTTTTTAATGGTTTCCCATACAAAGGTTCTTAATATTTAAGAAATTCTACAAAAATTTTGGGCAGATGATATTAAAAAAATGAAGAGAAATTCAAGAACATCAAGAGTCTAATATTTCATTTAAAATACAATTGTGCGTCTTTTATTTTTAGTTCAATAAAAGTTTTCCCTATAGTCATAAAAAAGAAGCTGTTCTTGGTACAAGGTTCCCTTGTCTCTAATGTCACCAGAAGGTATGTAAAGAAAGCCACTTGGTATGTTGTTCCCAAACAAAATTGTAGGCCTGTTGCAAAAGAATAAGGAACTCAATTTAAAAGGTGTACACAATTTGACCATCATCTAGGGCAGCGGGTCTTAGATTTAACAAATCACAATCATCTGGAGGGCTTTTACCACTCTCAGAGTCTGACACAGTAGGTCTGGGGTGGCACCTGGGAATCTGTATTTCTAATAAGTTCCCAGGTGCTGCTGATGCTTATAGTCTAGGGAGCCTACTTGAAGAACCACTGATCTAGAGCAGTGCTGTCTGCTAGAAATATAACATGAGGTACTCAGACAATTTTAAGTTATCCAGTAGTCTCATAAAAAAGTAAAAAGGAATAAGTGGCATTAATTATAATAATACATTTTATCTAGCCTAAAATATCCAAAATATTATCAACAGAGACAATATAAAAATTATTAATGAGATATTTTACATTCTTTTTTTCATATTAAGTCTTTGAAATCTGGAGCATATTTAATGATCATAGCACATTCTAGTGTGTGACAATTAAGGCTAGTCACACTCCAAGCACTTCACAACCACATGTGGCTACAAGCTACTATATGAGAAAGTTGAGAACAAATGTTCTAATAAATCGCATTGCAAAGAAAGGGCTTAGAAAGATCGTCAGTGGATCTAAACCTTGGCTGCATCCAGAATCACTAGGGGGACCTCTCAAAACACACCAATGCTGAGGTCCCACCCACAGAGAATCCCATTTAACTGGCTTGGAGTAGGCCATGGGCAACAGTATTTTTAAAAAATCTTTCCAAGTTGTTATAATGTGTAGCCAGTTTTAAAATCACTGGGGTAGACAAAGTCCCCATTGAAGTAGGAACCGCCTTTTCCCTTGGTAAAGGGAAAGAGGAAGGTATGCTAACACCAATAAGATATCTACAGTGGTGAGGCAGACACAATCAAAGAGATTATTTCATCCTTGTAATCCTGGGAGGCAGATATTGCTATTTTGCAGAAGGCGTAGTTGAAACTCGGACAGTTGCTCCGCCAACCTCAGTTTTACCGCAGCAAGGACAGACACTGAGTTGAAGATGAAGCAACTGATTCCAAGACCTGCTCTTCCTGTGTTATCCTCTTGTCTGACTTGAGACTTAACTTTGATTCAACTGTCCCTTCAACTACAACTGTGAGTGGCCGGGCGCTGTGGCTCATGCCTGTAATCCTCTGGGAGGCCGAGGCGGGCGGATCGTTCTGAGCTCAGGAGTTCGAGACCAGCCTGAGCAAGAGCGAGACCCCGT
>RJWJ010042074.1:0-13223 GCA_004363605.1 Indri indri | reverse complement strand
TTTAAAAAAGTCTTGCACATACGTATCTTAAGAAGACACAACAATATAGCCTATAGAATGTAAATATCCAATAAAAAGTTTTAAAAAGAGTTAAATTGTTATATCAGAGGACAAAAAGAGACATTATAAAAATAGTGGGGTTTTTTCATGATATTTGTTTCATTGGTCCTACTATTAATTAGTACTAATTGCTTCTTTTAACTAGTCCTATTGTTGTTTTGTTTAAATAACAGCATTTATGGACCATAAAAGTAAACAACATAGAAAAATACGTAACTTCAAATAAACACCTATTTTCATATTTTTACATTAAAGTAATGAAGCATGTATATATGACATATGATGCCATTAATATTATGCCTTTGGTTTCTGTCTGGTGTGGCTGTGTCCCACATTGGCTCTCTGAAAAGTCAGTCACCAGAGGGTGTGGGGACTTGCTGCCCTCTGCAAGCCAGGACTAGGGCAGAGCTCACCTGGCAAAGCTCAATTGATGTCACCAGGGCCACACTGTCTCTCTGTCTGCTGTCCTTGGTCCCCCGTTCCAGTTGTGCTTACATTATCCTCACCCAGCAGTCCTGGTGATGAAACCACGTCCCAGGCCCTGTTCTGGGGTTGAGTCTCATGGGGTGCTTTTGGGTCATGCCTTGGTGTCTGCAAAGGGAGTGGCTGAGGCTGGATCACGTGCTGGCCCCAGCACAGGAGGGGGACTGGAGGGGGCCCGCCCCTCACCCACATTCAGAGAGCGGAGAAGTGGTTCCCTAAAGGGAAAGCGAGGGGCCTTTACCAGAAGAGGGACTAGAAGCCACGCAGGCAGAAGCATCCCCAGCCATCCACTTCCCCTTTGGCGGGGAGCCAAAGTGCTTTCCGCTAAATTGTTTTTGGCCAAATCCCTGGAGCCACACAAACATGCATCCATTTTATCACTTACCGTATTACGTTGAAATGATGTATCAATGCGTCTCTCTTGCTGACTGCACAGTGAGCGCTCAAGGACAGGGACCGCATCCACTCCTGTAGCCTTTGGATCTGTAGGTCAGGCACGGACCCTTCCCTCAGTCCAGAGCTGTGTGTCCTGCTAACTTTCAGACACTCTAACTTGGATGTCCCACAGGCGGCTCAAACTCCACATGCAGGAAACTGAATTTGCTGTCTTTATTCTAAACCTTCTCCTTCCCCACTGCGCCCTTTCTCAGGATGGCTCTGCCGTTTGTGCAATTGACTCTGCTCTCATCTGCCGCACGTGTTACTGATCCTGCCTCCCAAATACCTCTCGGGTCCCCCCATCCTACTTCCCTGCCCTGGGTCTCAGCCTCTCCCCTGCCAACACACAGGCATCCTGTCCTAGGTCCTCTCCCTGCAGCAGCGATGCTTCTCAGATGCCAGGCTGGCGAGGGCGGCCCCGCTCCAAGCCCCATTACCTTTTTGCTCAAGCCCAAACCAGCAGCACTTCAGCCCTGCAGCCTCTGGCCCCGAGGCTCTGCCAGGGCTCCAGTCCTGCCTCTGGGAGCTCCCGCTCCCCCCTGCCTTCTAGCACCTGCATTCCTTCATTCGTCTTTTCTGTGGTGCATTAGACTGTGTGCCCGCCATTACGCTTGACAGTAATTTGACTTCCTGTGATAAATCCTCTGTGGTTAGACGGATGGTCTCCACTTACCAGTCTCTCCCTCTGGACTGCAAGTGCCAAGAGGGCAGGGATGACGTCCCGTATCTCTGTGACTCCAGCCAGAGTTTATCACGAGGTTGGCACCTAGTAGGTGCTATCGATTGTTAAGCGAGTGGCTCAGCGGACCAGCCACATCAGAGGTCGGCACACTTTGTAAAGGGCCAGACAGAAAAGATTTTAGACTTTGCAGCCATGCGATCTCTGTCACAACGAGAAAGCCACCATGGGCAGTACATAAATAAAATTTTATTTACAAAAGCAGAGGGCAGGCTGGATTTAGCTTGTGGACTGTAGTTTGCTGACCACTGAGCTACAGGAATGAACTTCCTCCAGCACTTGGGGACAACTTCCACCCCTGCCTCCCTCCCCAGTGAGACCCGTTCCTGCCTTCCGTCCCCTCCTCAGCCCAGCCCCATGGCCCCTCTTCCCACCCTCCAATCTTACCCCAGTGTCCCCACCCCACTCCCAGGACGCTCTCCTTGTCTTGTCGCCCCTTTCAGGCTCGCAGCCCCTTGTGGACCAGAATTCAGCCTCCTTCTGTCCCTGGAGCTCCTCCAGCCCGGCCTGCTCTCCCCATCTCCCCCATGTAGACATGATGGCCAAATGATCACGATGGCCAGCTCTACGACAAAGCGTGGCAGGCAGATGTTTACTATGGCTAGTACTTCCTTAGCTGAACAGAAGCACTTTACAGTTTGCAAGCACATTTATCTGCATTATTTCCCTCTTCGCTCAGCGCCTGCCTCATGTGCCCCTTGCTGGGCTGAGGCCTTTCCCGTCGGGGCCCGGCCCTCCTGGTCCCTGGCCTGGCTCATGCACGGGTGTCCATCAGTTGCTTTGGTCCCCAGGAAGATGGGCACCTCGGAGGGCTAGCCACTGTGATGGTTAATTTTATGTGTCAGCTGGACTGGGCCACAGGGTCCCCAGACAGAGCAGGAGAGAAAGAGCCACGTGGGGACAGGTTTGTGATGATTCATGGGCTTTCCCTTTAAGGACTCAGAGGCTCCCGCTGCCCCAGACGGAAGTGGGGTCCTGTAACTAAAGGGGAAGGGGCGAGTGGATGCCTGGGGTAGGCAGCCAGTGATTGCACCACACCTGGGATTCTCCCTTACAGGGACAGAAAGCAAGGGGACACCTGAAAGCCATCACATGCTTGGCAGCTGGCCCTGGGGGTGGGGGGGTGATCAAGAGCAGGGCAAAGGAGAAGGGGGCATCTCTGAAAGAAAGGGCCGTGGGAAGGAGGGAGGAAATGCCGTAGACGTCAGCCAGGTGTGGGGAAGCAGAGCCACCCCCAGTTATGCAGATGGGGACACTGAGGCCCAGAGAGGGCTCTCAACCTCCCCAAAGTCACACAGCAAGGTCTCCTGTCTCCAGGCCCCAGCGTTTCCCTGTATTAGAGCGGCTGAGCTCACTGCCGGCCCTGGTGGATCCTCACTGCCGTCCTGCTCTGTGGGGTGGGTGGCAGAGTGTGGCCCTGACCCCGGGGGCCCACCGCTGCCTGGAGTCCCCTCTGAGGAGAAAGCAGGCCACGAGTCCTCACATGAACTGGGAGGCAGGAGTGAACGACCTAACCTGAGATGAACCCACCGGCAACCTATTTAGAAGTCGGGGAAGAGACAGGGAGGGACAGGCGGAATTCCTGCCAGGGCAGGGCGGGACCCCTCCCAGGCTGTCCTCTCTGTCTGGGCGAGGGGAGGGGAGCCCTCTCACACTCTCCGCCCTGGGGACAGAGGGAATAGGAGGAAAACAAGGTCAGACCACAGGTAGGATTTCCAGAGGCGCAAAGGTGAGGGAGGAATCTCTTTCATTGGAGGTTTCGAATAATAACATAAAGTTGCCTGAGTGTGCTGGAAAATCAGGTGGCAGGGGGAGGAAGAGGGGACCCGGATCAGCCTTCGCGGTTACGGCCCGGGGCTCTGCTGCGAGGAAGCTGCAGTTGGCGTAGCGGCCACCAGGTGGCAGGCCCGCCCATTTCTAAAGGCCCCGCTGCCGGGAACTCGGATAACTGATTGGCTGGTGGATTTGCTTATTCATCCATCATTTATTTATTCACTCGTCATTCATTCATGGTTTTTATTCCCCAAGCACTTTTGACTCCTGTGTGCCAGCAGGCGTTGTGCTAGGTGTGAGGAGGAGCCAAAAGGGGCCAAGACAAGGTGGCTGTTCCCGTACCCAGCACAGCCCCTCTGTACCCGGCAGCCCTGCAGTAATGCCAGACGGGGTCGATGACGGCAGGGCCTTGCTGCCCGGATCGGGTCCCACTGCAGCCGCGTGGGATGGCGCCCCTTGCCCTCCGTTCTGCAGCAGGAGCCAACGGGCAGTGGGCCCTGAGAGAGGTTTGGATCGCTTCCCGCCCTGGTCTCAGTCGCCCGCAGCGGGTCTCAGGTGCAGCCGCACAGTGGTCCCTGCGGCCGAGGTTTTCTCTCTCTCTCTTCCTCCAGTCAGGCCCAACCTCAAACCGCGAGTCCTCCCCACTGCCCTCCTTCCTCCCTTCCCTCTGCTCTGTTCTGGCAGCTTTTCTCAGGAGAGTCCATCTTGAAAGCAGAAAGGGGGTCCCTGGAGCAAATCTGGGTCCCAGGGGCCTCCGGGGTCACTGGACCCTCCTGCCTTCCTCCAGCTTGCTCCTGCCCCTCCCCTCCTCCTGGCTCCCAGGCCAGCAGTCACCGCTAGACCACTGGCCTCCCATGCACTGGCAAAGAGGACAGCCACAGGAATCTACAGCAAGGGACGGAGGAGGGGCAGGGTGGATGCCCAAGGACACACCTGAGCGTGCCCTGTGCCCAGTAACTGTCCTGAATTGAATTGGAGGACCCCCGGACCCACCCCAGGGAGGACCATAGAAGCCCCAGTTTGTTCCATGAAGACTCTAAATGCAGCAGGGATGGGGGTGCACCCACTGGGGGTCCCTGTTTGGACAGGGCCCCAGATAACTTCCTTGGCCAGCAGTCATGGTGCCCAGTCCTCCAGAACAGTGCCAGCCACCACTCTGCATTGCTTCCCTTCTCCCCCGTCCTCCTGCCCAGCTTCCCTGGCGACTGGGAGCCTCTCCTGGCCCCCAAGCCCCGTGCCTTCTGACTCACAGTGCAGCTCAGCTGGAAAGCATCTGGCCATGCTCACAGCCCTGGCATCTTGCCCCGCATGAGGGCAGCCCTCCCTCAGACCTTCCACACAGCTCCCCCAGAAGGGTTACATCCATTGAAATCTTACTCCCACCAGGAAAGTACTCCCAGTACGTGGGGGTGACATAGCACCCCAGCAGTGTGTGCGCGGTGCCAGGTGGAGTGGGAGTCCGGGTCTGGTCTGATGGGCTCATCGCATTCCGCACATTCCCAGTGGGCAGAGTGGGGGAGGGGCTGGCCAGAGGAGGAATGCTGCCTGCCTGACATCCTGCGCCTGGGTTCCCTCCGCTTCTCCCCTGCCCTCCCTCAGCTCCCCTCCGTGTGCCTCCAGGCTCTCACACCTTGGACCCTCGGGGGCTGTCTTCCCTTTTGTGTTCCATTATCCCTTCCCTCTCTCAGCCCTCTCCTCTCTGTTGTCCCCAGAGTTTGTGGTGACAAGTGGAGAGACCAGGCTGGCGCTCTATGCAGGGTCTTTGTCTTTGTCCCTCTAGACAGCTGAGAACTCGGGGTTTGGTCTGGCCCCAGCTCTGCACCACCTTCCTGTGTGTCTCGGGTCCAGGACTCACCCTCTCTGGCCATGGGCTCCTCCCACTCCTAGTCCTTGGTCTCTAAGGCCCTCCCAGGCTGATGGTCTGCGTCTCACCAAAGCCACCTTCCAAACTGCACAGGACTAGATTTGAAGGCCACCTCCTCCACCTGCCTCCCCACCCCCCAGGTCCTCCTTCCTTTTCTGCTGGAGGAGGGTCCACCTGCCCACCTTCTTCACGGAGCATCTGTGGGCATTGGGTCCAGTACCTGGACAGAGTTGTCCCGTTCCTAAAACACTCACATGCTCATCCGTCTGCCCTCTGGCCACCTCCCAACTCCTGACCACAGTGCGGTGGCTGAAGGGGGCTGGGATCCAGGAACCTCAAGTTCTGATTCTGGCTCTGCCACTCGCCTGCTGTGTGGCCTGAGCTAGTCACTACCCTGCTCTGAGCTCAGCCTTCCTGAGGAACGACAGGGACGGACAAATGGTCTCATGTTCCAGAGCCAAAGGGAAACACCTGGCAACCCTACACCAGACCGAAGTTTTGACAGGAGCAAGTGGAGGGGAGTCCTGTCCAGGTGTGCGCCCTCTGTAGGCAAATCTTTTTTTTTTTTTTAATTGAGCAAGGAGCAGACCATGCCCAAGGGCTCCCCCACCCCAGGCCCTCGACCCTCCTCTGAGGTTATGTCCATAAAAGTAGTCCTGTGAAGAGTATCTAAACTCAGCACACACCGCCCCCACCACGCGAGCACACTCGCACATGTACAGCCTAACACCAGGCTTAGTGGTGAAATATGAAAAGCTTTCCTACTAAGATCAGGAGCCAGACAAGGGTCCCACCATCACCTCTCTGCCCAGTGCTACGCTGGAGGTCTCAGACAGGGCAGTAAGGCACAAAGACATTATGAGAATTGTAAAGGGAGAAATAAAACTGCCAATATTTAGGTGACACAATGGTACATAGAGGAAATCCCCCCAAATATATATACAAACTATTAGAATAAATAAGTGAATTTAGCAAGGTCACTGGGTACAAAAGCAGTATAAGGAATCAAATATTTTTTGATATACTACCAATGCACATTAGGAAAAGGAATTAAAAGGACATCATTTATATACCGTAAAAATATAAAATACCTAAAAATAAATCAAACTAAAAAAGATCACTCACTACACGGAAAACTACAAAACATTATTGAGAGATACTTTAAAATATCTAAATTAATGTTCGTAGATTGGAGGGCTTAATGCTATAAAGATGTCAATCCTCCCCAAATCAACCTGTAGATTCAATGCAATTCCAATCAAAATCCTGGCAGAAATTTGTGTGTGTGTGTGTGTGTGTGTGTGTGTGTGTGTTTGCACAGAAATTGCTAAGTTGACTCTAAAACGTATATGGAAATGGAAAAGACCAAGAAGAGCCAAGACGCTCTTCAGTAAGACAAGGCTGGCAGACTCCCAGTACTCAACAATAAGACAGTAGAGCAGGGCCAGACCAGTGCAACAGAATGGAGAGCCCTGCAGTGGATCCAGGCAAATGTGGTCGTTCCATTTCTGACAAAGGCGATGCCGCTATGCTATCTGGGAAAAGGACGGTCTTCTCAATAAATGGTTCAACTGGAAATTCATACGGAAAAAAGTTGTCTGGATTCCTATTTCACACTGTACACAAAAATAAAATTCTAAATGGAATATAGACTTAAATATAAAAGGTAAAACAGCTAGAAGAAAATGTAGAATATCTCCATGACTTTGGGTAGACAAAGATTTCTTAAACAGGACACACAAAGTTCTAATCATAGGCCGGGTGCGGTGGCTCATGCCTGTAATCCTAGCACTCTGGGAGGCCGAGGTGGGAGGATCGCTTGAGGCCAGTTTGAGACCAGCCTGAGCAAGAGCGAGACCCCGTCTCTACTAAAAATAGAAAAATTAGCTGGGTGTGGTGGTGTGCACCTGTAGTCCCAGCTACTTGGGAGGCTGAGGCAGGAAGGTCACTTGTGTCCAGGAGTTTGAGGTTGCTGTGAGCTACAATGATACCACTGCACTCTAGCCCAGGTGACAGAGCGAGACCGTCTCTCAAAAACAAAGTACCAGCCATAAAGGAAAAAACTTGATAAATTATTCTCCGTTAAAATGAGAACTTCTGTTTACAAAAAGTCACCATTAAGAAAGTGAAAAGGCGAGCTACAGAGTTGGGGAAGATATTTGCACTGCAAAGATACAAGAACTCCTACAGATCAACGGGAAGGAGACAGATAACTCACTGGGAAACGGGCAGGCGACCTCAATAGCCCGTCACAATAAGGTTTTCCAAACGCCCCGTAGTCATATGGAAAGATGTTCAATATCATAAGTCACCAGGGAAATGCAACAGCCACAGTGAGCCAAAATGAAAAAGACTGATTTCTCAATATTGGCAGGGACGTGGAGAGACAAGCACTCTGCGCCCAGCCAATGGGGGTGTAAGGTGGCACAACCACCTTGGCACAGCCCCCATGACCCCGCAATTCCACATCTGGGCCCCAAAAATATTTTTTTCTTTTCCAACAGAAAAGTATTCACTGGGCCCTAAAAGACACGAACAAGAATGTCGACCAGAGCATTGTTGTCAACAGTCCCAAAGCAAAAAACAAACAAACAAAACCCCCCAGATGTCCGTAGCAGTAGAATAGGTAAGTAAATAGCAGTGCATTTGTGAGGTGCTGTACTCCACAGCAACGCAGAGAACAAACTAAAACTACAGGAAATGACATGGATGCATCTAGCAGGCTTAACGTTCAGCAAAAAACACCAGGCACAAAAGAACACACACTCTATGATTCTGTTGATAGAAAGTTCAAAATCAGGCAAAACTAGTCTATGGTGGCAGAAGTCAGGATGAAGGTTACCTTCTGGGAAGGCAGAGATTGGGAGGAGGTGCCCTTACAGCAAGAGTTACAGCGGGTGGTCCCGAGGGCAAACCGAGTGGCACACGGAGAGTCAGAGAGTCAAAGTTTACTCGCCGGCGGGCTCAGAGGGGTCTCGCCACCAAATTCTGAGCCCCGTCTACCTGATTTTTCACACTTTTATTAAGTTGGGGTGGTCTGAGGGGTGAGGTATCAGGTGGCTAATGCCTGCCAGGTAATAGGGTAGTTGATGCACCAGGTAATAGGTTTAGTGCTGTGCTGATGCGCCAGGTCATAGGTTAGTTGATGGGCCAGGTAATAGGTTAGTATTATGCTGATGCGGGTCTTCCATGAGGGGTGGGGGTCTCAGGTGGCTGATGCACTGCCACCAAGTAATAGTTGGGCCAAGTAATAGATGGGGGTTTTCCTTATCAGTGCAAGAGGGCTTGGGAGATGCTGGAAATATTCTATTTCTCAACCTAGGTTCTGGTTACACAGGTGTGTTCATTTTGTGAACACCCACCTACTTTTCTGACTGTGTGTTATATCTCAACAAAACATTTCTAGTAAAATAAAATAAGAGAGAGATGGCCCAGAGAGATGCATTAACTTGCCCAGAGTCACTTAGCTCTTAGAAAATTAAGAGTCCTGGGTTCTTATTCCTGCTTTGTTCCTCCCTCTGTAAGGTCCTGTAAGTCAC
This sequence comes from Indri indri, assembly GCA_004363605.1. Lineage (NCBI taxonomy): Eukaryota > Metazoa > Chordata > Mammalia > Primates > Indriidae > Indri > Indri indri. Next base: position 4,327 of record RJWJ010042074.1, on the reverse strand, counting down.
TTTCTCTTCTGGGGTTCACTTTCCCTCATTGTGTGGAGTGAGAAGGAAACACCACACACACACACACACACACACACACACACACACACACACACACACACAAAATTGCAAAAGCTGGCAGCAAAATTCCTCTGAGAGAGAAACCTTTGTCTGGGAAAATACCTTGCTGGGCTGTCTCAGGACATGAAACAGAAAAGAAAGAGATGGATCTACCTAATAGCCTGGGGCGGGGGCGGTGGTGGTGCCAGGCGCGGTGGCCCATGCCTGTAATCCTAGCACTTTGGGAGGCTGAGGCAGGAGGAGCGCTTGAGCCCAGGAGTTTGAGGTTACAGCGCGTTACGGCGACGCCACTGCAGTCTAGCCTGGGCAACAGAGCGAGACCTCGTCTCCAAAAATAAATAAATAAAATAAGAGCCTGGGCGAACTCTGGGTTTCGGGAGACCACTCAGGAAGAGAGTTCCTGAGGAGAGATGTGGAGAGAGAGGCTGAAAACCAGCAAGACAACAAGGTGGGGCGAGCAGCGTGAGATGTCGCCATGGCCTGAGAGGCGGACAGTCAGTGAGGGGTGGGAAAGTAGGCCCCCCCCGGCCCCCCACTGCCTTGGTGGAGAGTATTTAGGGAGGAATTAAAGGGAAGGGGGGCTGCATTCCACACCTGGGCTGCTCCCCGCCCTCAGGTGAGAGGCAGAGGCAGCTGGGAAGGAGACGAGGGCGGGGCTCCAGTGTGATTTTTTAATGTTGGGGGGGGAAGGTGAGCGTGGAAGCGTGGGGGACTCAAGGTGTCCAGGCGACTGACCCTGGGGTTTCATGTAAAAGCAGCGGGGGAGATCAGATGTGGTCCAGGGCCCACCCCGTCCAGCAAATTCTCCCCAAGTCCCTGTCTACACTGGCTGGCACTGCGGAGGTTCAGCCCCTCTGGCCAGATGTGAGCACAGACTATGGAGGATGTCGGTGGCCAAAGGCCGAGATGGCTGGACGAGGCCATGGATATTCATCCCCCGACATCCGGAACTTCAAAGGAGAGCCTCCCTCAGTTCCCCCCACCCTGCACCTGTCCTTGGGTGGAAGGACTCTGACCCCCACAGAAGCGAGGGATTAAATGCAGGTCCCAGTCCCCAAGCAGAGGCTGGGCTGGCCCTGAGCAGCTAGGAACAAGTGACCTGCTGCTGTAATGAGTCAGGGGGCAGGTTGGGGGCAGCTGCTACTGAAGGCCAGGGGGGCGGGGTGGGGGGGGGGGGGTGGGAAGAGGTTTATCCGCAATATCTCACTGGCCTCGCAGTTTGGAGACTGCAGAGATTCTGAAGCCTTTGACCCTGCTGCCTCCCCCAGACCTGGAGCTGTCACCAGCAGGAAACCCAGGAGGCCGCGTTTCACCAGCTCTGCTGCACGCAGGAGGTTAGGAGAGGCCCCGTCACATACAGGGGTTCGGGGTTCATGTCTGGCAGGTTGGAGTCAGGGGAGAAGAGGCTGGTGCCCTGGCGAGGTGGCAGGGCTGCCGGGGACTGCTTTGCTCCTGGTGGTTAAGGAGGCTCCAGGTTGGTGTGGGGGTGAGGGGGTGGCAAGGGTGGACATAGCCCCCAAGAGAGGGGACCCTCCTCATCAGGTCATCTCCAGACACCACCTCTTACAGCAAGCCTTCCCAGATGCCCTCCTCAGAGAAGTTGTCGCTGTCCTCGTCCCCATCCCCAACCCCCAGCACATGGACCATACCAAGTCCTGAGCAGCAGAGCAGGGCAGATGGGCTCCTCTGGGTCCCCCAGGGTGCCGCGCGTGGACTTTGCGCAGGGTGGGTGCTCACCAGCACTTGGGCAGCCAGAGGGGTCACCTCCACCTGAAAGACTCCCCTCGTCCTGGGGGAGACACAGGAGGATCTTCCAGAAGTTGGGGGAGGAAAAGGTGGGGTGGAGCTGGGGAGGAGGCTCAGGTCGCCTGTGATGCCACACTTCCCACCAAAGCCCTGAGTCCAGGGCGGACCTGCCCTCGCTGCCCCGGCTCGGGGCCCACAAAAGATGTGAAAGGACCAGCCTGTTACCCCACCCTGGGTGGGCAGGAATTGGGGCCCCTGTCTGCCCCCCAGCTCCCACCCTCCCCTGTGTCCAGTCCCAGGCAGGGATGCCCGTCCGCAGAGGAGAGGCGGAGACGGAGCAGGGTCAGCCTCTCGGGCCCACGGCCCTGCCCCAGAAGACGGCAGCTTCCTCGGAGGCAGCCTGGGGAAAGGAGCAGGTGTTTACCTGGTCACGAGAGGCTTGGTGGAAATCAGGTTCAGCTCCTTAAACCACACTGAGGGGGAGAGATGTTGTTTGTTCCCATGTTTCCACCCCAAACCGCCCGGGGCCTGGGTGGGGGCTCGAAAGGGACAGGGAAGGCCGAGGGTCTGCAGGAGAATCAGCAACCGCTCCTCCTGCCAAACCGCTGCAGGGTGGGTGGCCCCTGGATGCCAGTCCCAGCCTGTCTGCAGATGTGAGAGCTGAGGGGGAAGGACAGAGAGACAGAGGGCCGACAGGAGTAGGGTAGAAGTGCCAGTCAGGAGGGCAGCATGGGTGGGGCAGGGGAGAAGGTTCCAGAAGGGACCTGGGCAGGGGCCCTGGGCGGGTGCCTGGGTTGTCCTGGCCCGGAGCAGGGGGCAGCAGAGGGCTGACTGTCTGGGGGCCCATTGCAGCCTCTCCAAACCCTCAGTAGTTCCGGACGTGTGACGTGGTCGATGGGCTCAGGGCAGCGCCCCCACCCCTGTCAAGCTCCTTGATTATTTTTTCCTGTCGGCTCTGCCTGCAGCGACCGCCTCCCACCCAGGATGTAAGGCAGGCAGCAGCTTGTCTGACCCAGCCTGGCCCTGGGGGAGCCCCCCTCTTGCGGGGTGGATAATCCGAGCTAGGGAGGCAAGAGAGACTGCTCCCCCACCCCATCCCAGGAGCCTGGGAGGCCCCCTCCCCGCCCCCTGCTTCCCAGCCTCTGAGAGAGAGAGAGAGAGAGAGAGAGAGAGAGAGAGAGAGAGAGAGAGCAGCCGTAAGTGCTTGGGATGCAGCCAGGTTCCTGCCAGGCGGGTGGGCTGTGAGGGGGTGGCCAGCAGGCAGTGGCTACCGTTCTCTTGCACCCCCACCCAAGGCAGGGCGAGCCAGGCTCCTGCCTCCTCCGGCTGCCCTCCCTGCATCCAGGGCCTGCTTGCCTGAGCGAGACAAGAGTAATGGACACGGCGCAGGGCCTGACCCCAGGGCCTTGGCTGTGGGCCCAGCGCTAGGAACACTGTCCGTAAATATTTGGGGAGTGATGATGCCCGCCCCACACAGCCAACTCTTGCCTGCAGCCCGGAAGACTTGCGGGAGGAGGCCACGGTGTCCATCCCTCTGCCTCCAAGCTGAGATGACATCAGGGATTTGGGGGTCCAGACTGCCAGGTCCTTGACCAGGTTTGGCACCATCTTCATCACCACGGGCAGCACCGTTTCAGCCATGCCCCTGCCTCCAGGCCGGCCAGCATCTCCTCCAGCCTGCAGACCCCAAGCCTTCTCTCTCGTGCAGAATCCCTTGCTGTTGGGGTTTTTCCTGAAATCTAGCTTCTGCCCTTCCAGGACCCCCTTCTTTGGTTCTGGGATGGAAACAGATCTGGCTGCCCTTTGGGTGGTTAACAGCTGCTCCTCACCCTTCTCGGCTGCACCCCTTCCTGGAGAATTGTCTGCCTGCTGTCACCCTGTGCAAGGGCTCAGCCTGGGGGGGATGCCCCTATGCTCCCTGAGGTCCCCTTCCCTGCCCCAGTAGAAGCTTGGCGGGGGGCACAGCCCTCGACCTTTCCTGACTTTTCCCCCTCTCCTGTGGCCTCGGACCAAGACAACAGGATGTCTTTAGAAAGAAGTCTCTGGACACTCACTACACCAGGCAGCTGGGAATTTAGGGTAACTGCCAGCTGCCTGCTGCAGGGGGTAGCTGCGGTAGTCTTGGGGTGCTCTCTGCCCCACCCCTAGGGCCCGAGAGAGGCTGCAGGTGCAGGGCTGCGCTGGGCTGGGCCGTGGAGCGGCAAGCTGGAAGGAGCCAGCTGTGTGTGCTTCTCCAATCTCGCTCCCTTGTCTAGAACTCAGTTTCTAACCTATCTTTATAAGACTCCCTTGGCCCACTTCCTGGTGTAACACTGGGCAAGTTATCGAAACCCTCTAAGGCTCAGTTTCCTTATCTGTCGCATGGGGATAATAATAGGACCTAGCTCATGGGATTTTGTAAAGTATCAGATGAGATGTGCACACACAGCGCTCAGCACAGGATAGAGTATATGGGAAGCACTCAACAAACATTAACTGTTAGGACTAAGGCTTTTAAGACTTAAAGGCCAATTGTCCTTCC
>RJWJ010042073.1:0-13216 GCA_004363605.1 Indri indri | reverse complement strand
TAATGTATATGATATATTTATTTAGCTGATCTCTTAAGGACGGACACTTGGATGGTTTCCAGTTGCTTTTGTTACAAATAAGACCTCAATAAACATCCTATTTATATCTTTGTGTACATATCTGAATATAGCTGTACGTTAAATTTCTAAAACAGAATTTCTAGGTTAAAGGGAATATGACTTTTAAATTTTGGAAGCTATTTCTGAAGCACACTTTAAGGAGCTCATCCAACTCCAACAGTGTATGATATTCTCTTTCCCCACACCTTTGACAATGCCACGTAGAGCAAACATTATGACCTTTTCCAATCTGATAAATAAAAATGGCATCTTATCTAAATTTTTGCATCTTTAAAAATGAACGAATTTGAGCATTTAAAAATGTACATTTGCTATTTCTATTTTACAAGGTATTTTATAGTAAAGTTTTATAAAATATTACAAGGGTGGAATATAAGGTGTATTCTCTGCTTTCAGAGTATAAAGTTCAATGTATCTTCTTATTAATTAAGTTCTTTAGGTCCTTTCTGTCCTCATCTATTTGTCTATTTGGTCTGTCATGGACTGATGTTAAGAGTTAAAGTCTCCTACTGTTATTGTGTTTCTGTCCTTTTGTGCTTGTATTTCTTATCATTTTGATTTATAAATTCTAATGATATATTTATTCTGATAAACACCTTATTGAACCACTTATTAAGTTGTCTTCTTGTCTTATTTAATGTTATCTATCTGAATTTAGCATCGTCTGATGTTAACATCAAAATTCCTGATTTTTTTATAATATTTTCCTGGTATATTTTGTTCATTCCTTTACTTGCAATATTTCAGTCACTTTATTGTTGATATGTATTTTGTATATGAAACATAATATTTTATCTAGTATGTTATTTACATTATTTATATACTATTTATGTTTACATCTTCATGTTTATACTAATTACATTTATATGTGACATATATGCTTCATTATTTTTCTGCCATTTTGTTTTATACCTTCTATTTTCAATACTTTTTTAGATATTAATCTTTTGCTCTGTAGAATGTGTTTTGTTTACTTTTGCATCCGTATTTTTCTTCTAATAATTTGGAAATTTGTTTTTTTTTTTCCTTCAGTGAACTGTAAACATTATAACAATGTTGTTTATTTAAACAACATTTATTTGTTTATTTATTTATTTTTTTTGAGAAGGAGTCTCCCTATTGCCCAGGCTGGTTTTGAACTGCTAGGCTTATGAGATCCTCCCACCTCAGACCACTGAGTAGCTGGGATTACAGGCATATCACCACTCCTGGCTAAATCTTTATTCTTTTATTTATCAACTTCAGGCAGAATCTATAAAAATATAAATTTCTACTATAAAAATGCAGAATTAATATACTATCACTCATCTTCCACTGAGATGATGAATCATCCCAACTGTCTAATCTTACCATTGAATTTTTGCTGGTTGTATTATTATTTTTAATTATTCTCTGTTATATCTTTACTAACATATCATAATGTCCCTTTGTTGAGCTACCACCTTGAGACGTCTTTTTAACACCTCCCCCCATGAAAGATGTGTCAGCCAATACGCTTGTTTGTTACATCTTACCCTTTTCATCTCGTTCCAGCAATCTGTTTTTGTTAGTTGTATTTCTATGTCTATGTTGTGATTTATAACATTTATATTCTAGTCAAAAACTTTAATTGCAAACTTTTATTTGCCTTTATTTTATCCTGAAGAGACTTTAATAATCATCAACTGTTTTTTTTTAAATCTCCATTCATATCGAGTGGCTACATTTTATTCTCAAGTGCATTTTTCCAAAGAGTTCTTAGATATTGGACAATTTCTTCTTAGTATCTTTCTGAATTATTGCATATTTGAACATGTCTTTGGTTTGTGTGAGATTAGTTTACTGAGATCACCATCCTCAGAGTTGGATGCTCGCCTGCTTCTTGCAAAGACAAGCCAAGTGCAGCCACCGCACCCCCTCTTAGGAACTTCCGTCTTTCTTTGGAGAACTCTGAGTTTTGGAAAACTTACTGCCTGAGTTGATCAGAAGAAAAATGCATCCTTTCTTGGCTTTATCCCTTGGCCATGGCCAATTTTCACTGCTCTTCGCAAGATTTCTCCAAAGGCAGATGATCTGGCTTATAGCTATTGTCTAAGTTCATCAAAGATAATAGAGTACAAGGGGTCAGATGTATCTTACCATGCCATATTTTTAAACTAAATCTATTTATTTGTCTACTCTTGGTTCCTAGCACAAAAATGCCTGGTAGAAAGTTAGTTCTTAGTCAACATTTATTAAATTAAGAACAGAAGATGGCCAGGCGCAGTGGCTCACACCTGTAATCCTAGCACTCTGGGAGGCCGAGGCGGGTGGATCGTTCAAGGTCAGGAGTTCAAGACCAGCCTGAGCAAGAGTGAGACACCCGTCACTACTAAAAAATAGAAAGAAATGATCTGGACAACTAAAAATGTATATATATATATATATATATATATATATATATATATATATATATAAATATAAATTAGCCGGGCATGGTGGCGCATGCCTGTAGTCCCAGCTACTCGGAAGGCTGAGGCAGAAGGATCGCTTGAGCCCAGGAGTTTGAGGTTGCTGTGAGCTAGGCTGACGCCACGGCACTGTAGCCCGGGCAACAGAGCAAGACTCTTTCTCAAAAAAAAAAAAAGAACAGAAGAGCTATTTGTAGAGATTCTGTAGCATATCCATATTCTGATGTATACTTTGCAAATAAATAATTCCTATACTTGTTATTACAGTATATGTCAATTACCTTGTACCTGTGAATCCCAATGTTTTTTCTGAAATTATAAATCTTTAAGAGTAGAGTCAAAATTTATGACCAATGAAATAAAAAATAACATGATTTGATAAAGGAATGAGCTTCTCTGATTAAAAAAGGGAAAAATTAATGTAAGAAAATAATTTTAAAAAATAAATTATCTTTCATATTTGACCTGTCATCAACTAATATCATGGTTTATGACATCATATTAATAAATGTTAAGAATATTCACTTAGAAAATCACAATAACACAAGTGCTATGGTTTGAAAGTGTCCTACAAAAAGCATATATTGGAAATTTAAGCTCCAATGCGACAGTGCTGGGAGGTGGGGCCTAATGGGAGACGTTTAGATGATGAGGGTTCCCCCCTCATGAATGGATTATTGCTGATTATAAAGGACGTGAGGTAGGAAGAACCAGGAAATAGGGAGAGATTTGTTAAAGGCTACAGAATTACAGATAGATAGGAGGGATAGGCTCTAATGTTTTATAGCACTGTACGATGACTACAGTTAACAATAATATATTATATATATTCGAATAGCTAGAAGACAGGATATTGAATGCTCCCAACACAAATGATAAATGTTTGAGATGATGGATATGCTAATTGCCCTGTGCTGACTACCATACATTTTATGTGTCAAAACATCACTCTATAGTCCATAAATATGTACAATTATTATGTGTCAATTAAAAAAATGTTTTAAAAGAATCTCCTTGGGGTTGGGGGTGGCTTATTAAGAATGCAGGTGCTGGCTCCATCCCTATGGAGTCTGAGAGAGTTGGTGGCTGGAGGACAGTGGAAATGGGCCGAAACGGTAGAAATGAGAGAGCAGAGGTGATTCTGGTTGAGGGGAGGATTGTCACAAGCTAGTGCCTAGGCCGTAAAGGCATTTAAGAAGTAGGTAGGAAAGAGACAGGGTGGCAGATTCTAGACCCACGTTAAGGCCGGGTGAATGCTGAGGAAGCAGTGTTTTGTTTCTGGGGGAGTTTGCAGAACTAGCCAGCCCTAAAACTACATGAGCAATGTTTCTACCCGCGCCTTTGAGCTAATATTTAATAAAGTCAAATGTTTCAATCTACAGGGCAGACTTAAAGTGACTTTGACCATGGCATTCAAAAAATAAGATGGTTATCACTTCAAATTTACGGTGAATTACAGTTGTCACTCTTAAGCTCTGTACTGCTCTTGCAGCAGCGGCCGGTCTGATGCTTTGTGAGGTTTGTCGCAGCATCCATCACCGTCACTGTGCGCTGCAGCCTGGCCTCGGTCTTTAGAATGACAGGAGGGGTATGTTAATTTGTTCCACTGCAGTCACCATTTTACCATATATACGTGTATCTTATAACGTCATGTTTTATACCTTAATTATATGCAAAAAAATTTATTTTTAAAAAATGAATAAATAAAATAAAGGGCTTGAAGCTGAGAGTTCGATCTCTTGTTCTCTCTCTTGCCCTCTCTTTGTCCTTCTGCCATGTTATGACGCAGCGAGACGGCCCTCACCAGATACCAGTGCCTTGATCTTGGACTTCCCAGCCTGGAAAACTGTGAGAAATAAATTTCTATTATTTATACATTACCCAGTCCCAGGTGTTCTGTTACAGCAGCACAAAACAAACTAACACAACAGAGAGGAACTCATTTAAAATGTTTTTTGTTTGTTTTTTAAAAATTGTTTTATTTTTAATGTTTTTTAATTTTTAATTTTCTGCAGTGACTAGGTCTTGCTATGTTGCCCAGACTAGTCTCAAACTCCTGGCCTCAAGCAATCCTTCTGCCCCAGCCTCCCAAAGTGCCAGGATTGCAGGCATGAGCCTCTGTGCCCAGCCTCGTTTTCTTTGTCATTTTGCAATTTAAGCACAAAATTTTCAACACACTTTACACATCTATCTTCCACCCTCATCCCCTACACACTCACACACACACACAGACACACAGACACACACACACACACACATTTCCCTCTAAGTATTCCTTTCCTTAATGCATTTGGTCTTTTAACCACATGTAATCTTGACAAACACGGGCTAGCAAACGGGTCTTTTGAGTCTGAAGGGCCCCTTAGAAGTCTGGCCTTATTAGCCTTTTCCTAGCGGTTACCCCCTCCCCCCATTGTTTAACTAATAATCAAATAGAGAAATCAAGTTAGTCTCCTTCTAAGTCCCCTTCTCAAATGTTAATCTTTCTGCCTGATTAAAGGTCTACATCTCAATGCCCACAAATATGCAACCACTCTAATTGTTCTGAGCTGGACCTCTCACTAAATGCTTTTTTCTTATTATTACTCTACTTTCTGCTAATTACCATCCCCACCCCAAAATTAATTTCTTATGCTTTTAGGCACCAGCAAGAGGCTTTGTAGAAGATTTTGCCTTAGGTGTTTGTCTCTCCAATAAGGGAACCTCTCCTCATTCTGAGAGGACTAGGGAGAAAGAGAGAGAGAAACAGGCACCTTTTGTCAAATGCATCACCTACATGTTGATGTCTATTACCAGACATTAAATCTGTTCTACTCAATCCTATATCAATCTCAGAAATTTTCAAAGAAGAAAACTAGACATATGTTCATTATATGGAATGGGAATCTACTAGCAACGTGCTCTTTTATTTAGGGTTAAAACTTTCATAGAGGCCAGGTGCGGTGGCTCACACCTGTAATCCTAGCACTCTGGGAGGCCAAGGCGGGAGGATTGCTTGACCTCAGGAGTTCGAGACCAGCCTGAACAAGAGTAAGACCCCGTCTCTACTAAAAATAGAAAGAAATTAGCCAAACAACTAAAAATAGAAAAAATTAGCCAGGCATGGTGGTGTGTGCCTGTAGTCCTAGCTACCTGGGAGACTGAGGCAGGAGGATCACTTGAGCCCAGGAGTTTGAGGTTGCTGTGAGCTAGGCTGATGCCACCGCACTCTGGCCCAGGGAAGAGAGTGAGACTCTGTCTCAAAAAAAAAACAAAACAAAACAAAACAAAACAAACAAAAAAAAAACAAAACCTTTCATAGATAGATTGATACTAACCCTTCCAGAGTAATTTGGCAACAAAGCATCAGATGCTTTAGATTTGTGTGTGTGTGTCCTTTAAGCCAAAGATTCCACTTTTAAACATTTTTCCTAAGGAGATAATTAAGGCTAAAGAAATGCATGTTACAATACTGTCTTATTAATACTGAAGAATTAGAAACAACATAAATATTCAAAGAAAAGTAATTAAATAAATTATGTGGTGAACAAATAGAACAGACTCATAAAAACTATTAAAAATATATTATAGAAGAATATTTAATAACATTTAATGATAAAGAAAAATGTTCAATGAGAAAAGATTTCAAAATAATATGCACAGTATGATCCTTTGTGTTGTGTGTTTAAGGAGAACAAAACGTTGGTGACTATCTCTGGAAGACAATTTTATATTCCTATTTCTGAATTAAAATAATTCACAATGAGCATGTGTTGAATTGGTAAATAAAAATGAAGTAATTATAAATAGCCATAGAAAAAATAACAAGATGAACGAGTTTGGGTTCATTTACCTGTACTTACAACACATTATAAGTACAGGTAGATGATTTTCTCTGATTTTGTTTTTTCACTAGTTTATCACTTCCAAAAAATGTTTACTAGTCTTACCGCAATTGATTTGAGAGTACAGATGGTCCCTGACTTAATGATGGCTTGACTTAATGATTTTTAACTTTACAATGCTGCCAAAGCAATATGCATTTAGTAGAAACTGTACTTCAAGCACCAATACAACCATTCCGTTGTTCTTTCAGTACAATATTCAATGAATTACATCAGGCATTCAGCACTTTATTATAAAACCAACTTCATGTTAAGTGATTTTGCTCAACTGTAAGCTAATGTAAGTGTTCTGAGCACATTTAAGGTAGGCTATGCTATGCTATCGTGTTTGGTAGGTTAAGAGTAGTAAATGCATTTTCGACTTGTGATATTTTCAACTTACAAACGATTTAGCGGGATATAAGCCCATCATACATTGAGGAGCATGTGCTCTAAATCATAACTCCTATGACACTTCCTCAGTCATAACATTGTAGGAATAAAGAAGCAGTTTTATATAAGCTTTTGGGAGCTGTTACCTCTCTCTCAATGATCCTAGGTTCCATTTTCATTCTTGACCTTGTAATTGCCTTTTTGAGTATTTAATTAAATTCTTTGTTGAGTCCACAAAATGAATATCTTTGAAACCCTTCTAGATAACCTCCATTTAGGCCTATTGGGTTATTTCCCTGATGATGAGGATGTTTAGCAGGCTTAAAGATGAAAGTTAGCTTTTATATTCCCAATGACATACAATAAGACAGCTGCCGCACAATCAAACTCTGACCCTTGCTTATAAAAAGTGTTGGAACCACTCAGATTGATTACCTTTTACTAAAAATATGCAAATATCACAAGGCCAAATATCTGAGAAACTCTTTAGACTCAAACATTTCTTTATAATGTATTCTACTTCAGACATACATGCTTATACCTAAGCCAAAATTAAACTGTGCTCCTGACATGCTGGAGCAAAGGCTCAAGTCGAATTGCTGTTTACCTCCCTGAGTCTTCTGTGACCCGGACATCCACATAGATGGGTCTTTTCTAGGTCAGAGAGCACTCACCAGATGTTCATGGGATTCCTTTGCAAATTGTGTTATTAATCTATGCTGAGTTTCTCCTCTGATTGGACATAAATCTAATGGTAGGAGCTTATGTTCTTCATTCCAGCCTTAGAGAATGCCTACTTCTTCTTGAGTTTGTACTGAGGTAAAATTTCACTTTTTTGGTTTCTGAGTAAATTTTGATCTAGAAGAATTCCAAGCACTACAATGGAAACTGCCAAGTTATTAGCTTGAACTTTTTGCATTTCATATTGCAGCTTCACAAAAACTATGATGCTAAGGAAAAACAAATAGCAAAGCCACAGGACACTATATCTGTGTGGATATGCTAACGCGTTAAATTCCAATGTAAGCTTTTAGTTACAGACTAGTTGTATAAACACCTAGTCCCATTTCATTGATGTGCTAGCGGATTGTGAAAGAATCTTTAGCTTTCAAAAGTGATAAATGACCATATCCCATTTTAATTTAAGCCATTGAAATACATTTTTTAAAAAGTTAGGCTAGATCACATATGATGCTGAATCTGTGCAAAACATTCCTTGATAGCAGAAGCAAAGATGACAGCAAGTATTGAAAAGTAATGAGACCATTGAAAAAGGTATCTGAAAATAATTGCAAAGAAATAAAGGTTAACAAAGGTATTCAACCCTTGTTTCTCTTGAGTTTGTCTTACCGATTTAAGCAACTGCCTGGATGCCTTGATCAGAGATAAATGAAATCACTTACTGCTTAAAATAGAAAGTGATTTATTGCCCAGCAGTGTCTTGACATGAAAGGATTCAGCCATTGTTTCATATGTGTCTGGATGAGAAAAACAGGAGGGAAAAAAGCGTATAATTGGGCAATTTGTATGAGTAGTAGACTCTTTCAAGCAAATAAGCAGCAGTCTTACCTGGGCAGTGGAAGAACATCTGCTTACGTTGATTTTAATGAGAATTTTAATATATATTATGAACCTTGTTCCTGGGCTGCATAAATTGTCTTTTAATATTTTAGAACTTATAATGAATTCTGATACTAACGGGTACAGAGGAAAGATGGAGAGCATTAACATTTTTTCTCCTAGCTTTGCCATCATACCCCAGGAAGAATGGTTGCTGCATAAAATAAAGAAAATTCAATTTAGATTATAAGCTCCCAAAGGGTAAGGATAATCTTTTTTTAATATACACTATTCTGTATAGCCCCATATATATATGAAAACTATTACATGAAATGGTAAGAATAAAACTTTTCAAAATGCACATTTCTTCTACTATTAAAAGGAAAAGGACAGCTGGAATGTTAATCATTGGAAAATCCCAATAATATGACATGGGCTCTTTTAATTCTGGTGTTGAGCTAAGGAGCTAGGACATTTTGCATATTCAAGAAGAAACAATGAATCCAGCATTTATTCTGCAAAGCAATTTCACACCTGTAATTTTAGGAAGTCATCTATCTGGCATAAAAGTTATATTTCAGACTCCAGTTTCTGGTCTGGCATGGAGCTTACAAATCACTACTTTGTCCTGCAAAAGCGAGAAACTAAGCAAGCTGAAAAACAACAACTCTTCTTAGATCTCTCACAAAAGTGAGGTCACAGGGCAAACCACCGCTTCTCAAGCTAGAGAGACAGACAGGAGGGACACAGAATCACGACTTACTGAAGCAGAAACCTACGACTAGAAACCTTCACAGGAACCAGTGCCAAGGTGAGAAAGCCTGAACTATAATTGAGAAATTGCTGGAGGCTCAGTGTGGACAAGTCTGAGAGCTGGAAACTCCAGGGGATGCCCAGTTATAGTGGGGCCTTGAAGCATTTGAGAGTTTCACCTCTAGGAGCTCACCCTGGCCCTCACAGTGACTATTAGAGAAAAAAAGTCCACTTTTGCTCTGGCAGGGGGAAGAGAAAAGTGGCCATTTTGAAATTTATCAGAGCATTCTGTTCTGCTTAACAAGTGCTGCCCTCAAGAGAAACTATTTTATCAGAGCCTAACCTGCTAGGCTTTTATCAGAGCCTGATTAAACTAGGGAAAGGAAAATGCCCAACTCCAGCCACCTCTGGTCATCCTGCCCCATCTAGGAGGGAGGGAGTACTGAGTAGCACTTGTGATGGTCACAGCTCAGGGACACAGGCTCACTAGAAGACTGAGGTTAATAAATACTAGGACTAGAGAATGCGCCCCCTGCCCCCACACCTTACACTACTTTACTAAAGGCCTAGTTACTGCAGTTCTTTTTACCCTTTTACATCATGCCCACCTTTCAACACAAAATTACAAGGCATACTAAAAGGCAAGAGTACTAAAGGGGACTAAAAGGAAGAGACTGAACAAGCATCAGAGACAGAATCAGATGTGGAATTATCAGACCAGGAACTTTTAAAAACCATAAATAATGTACTGAGGGTTTCAGTGGAAAAAATAGACAACATGCAAGAACAGATGGATAATGTAAGCAAAAAGATGGAAACAAGAAGAAAGAATAAAAAAGAAATGCTAGAAATCAAAAACACTGGAACAGAAATGAAGACTGCCTTGACGGGCTCATTAATGGGCTGTACACTGCTGAGGGAAGAATCTCTGAGCTTGAGGATATGACAATAGAAACTTCCAAAACTGAAAAGCAGAGAAAAAAAAAAAAGAACAGAATGTTCAAAAATTGTGGAACAGCTACAAGGAAGGCATAACACACACATAATGGGAATAGTAGAGGGAGGAAAAGGAGAGAAAGGAATAGAAGCAATATCTGAAGCAATAATGACAGAATTTCCCCAAATTAATGTCATACACTCAGCCTCAGATCCAGAAAGTTCAGGAAGAGGAAAAAGACCCCAAATAGCCAACTCGATATTGAAGAAGAAGAACTAAGTCGGAAGACTGACACTACCTCACTTCAAGACTCACTACAAATCTTTAGTAATCAAGACAGTGTGGTATTGGCAAAAGAATAGATAAATAAGTCAGTGGAACAGAAGAGAAAGCACAGAAATGACCTGTATACAGTCACCTGATCATTGGTAAAGGAACAAAGGCAATACAATAGACCAAAGATAGTCTTTTCAACAAATGATGCTAGAACAACTAAATATCCACATACAAAAATATGAATCCAGACAAAGACCTTACTATACTCCTCACAAAAATTAACTAGAAATGTATCATAGACTTAAATATAAAATGTAAAACTATAAAAATCCTTGAAGATAATAAAGGAGAAAACCTAGATGAACTTGGGTATGGCAATGACTTTTTAGATACAAGATCAAGGGTATGATCCATAAAAGAATAATTGATAAGCCAGATTTCATTAAAATTAAGAACTTCTGCTCTGCCAACAACATGTCAAGAGAATGAGAAGACAAGCCACTGACTGGGAAAAAATGTTTGCAAAAGGCACATATGAAAAAAGGAGTTATCCAAAATATACAAAGAGCTGGTAAATCTCATCAATAAGGAAACGAACAATCCAATTTAAAAATGGGTGCAAGAACTGAATAGATACCTCATCTAACAAGATATGCAAATGGCAAGTAAGCATATGAAAAGATGTTCAACATCGTATGTCGTTAGAGAATTGTAAATGAAAACAATGCGATAACCACTACACACCTGTTACAATAGCCAAACTCAAAACACTTACGACACCAAATGCCAGTGGGGATGTGGAGCAAGAGGAACTAGTTTATGCTGGTAAGAATGCAAAATGGTACAGTCACTTTGGAACACAGTTTGACAGTTTCTTACAAAACTAAACATACTCTTCACGTGATCCAACAAACCTGCTCCTTGGTATTTACCCAAATGAGCTGAAAACTTACATCCATACCAAAACCTACACAAGGATATTTACAGAATCTTTATTTGTAATTGCCAAAATTTGGTAGTAACCAAGGTGTTCTTCAGCAGGTAAATGGATAAATAAATTGTGGTACATGTGGGCAATGAGATACTATTAGCACTATAAAGAAATGAGCTATCAAGCCATGGAAGACACAGAGGAAACTTAAGTGCACATTACTAAGTGAAAAAGTCAACCTGAAAAAGGTACATACCATATGATTGCAGCTATATGGCATTCTGAAAAAGGCAAAACTATGGAGCTAGAAAAAGGATCAGTGGTCACCAGGTGTTTGGGGGAGGAAGGGATGAATAGGTGGAGCACAGAGGATTTTTAGGGCAATAAACCTATAGGATACTATGTCATGGATACATTTCATTTTTATATTTTTCCAAACATTTAGAATGTACAACACCAAGAGTGAACCCTAATGTAAACTGTGAACTTTGGGTGATGATGGTGTGTTAATGCAGGTTCGACTGTATTAATAACGAATATACCGTGTGGCAGGGAGAGTTGATGGTGGGAAAGATTGTGCATGTATAAGGAAATATATGAAAACTCTCTGTACTTGCCACTCAATTTTGCTGTGATCCTAAAACTGCTCTAAAAAATAAAATTTATTTATTTATTTAAAAATGATATTTCATTTACAAGAGATTATCTCTATTAAAAATGATATTTGCTGTTTTAACAGCAGCATTATTCCAAAAAAAGTTGGAACCTTTCCACAAATTATTTCATGGATATTTATCTTTCCATCCTTATTTTTCTGATGTGGTCAGCTGCTAAAAATGCCAGATGTCACCCATAAGGTGTGGGGTAAAGTTATTTAAACAGAGTTACCCAGAAACTTTATCTTAGAGCTAGACAGATCAAATAAGGGTTTGGGTCTACCCATCTTAGCCTTTCCATGTTTACACCCATGACCCTATCCTATAAGAATTTACTGGGTTACAAGTCAGCATAGCAATGTATTTTATGCCATTCTGCTAATTCTAGAGAATCACGTTCATGTCTCTTCTTTTTTTTTTTTTTTAATTTGAGAAAGGGTCCCGTTTTGTTGCCCAGGCTGGAGTGCAGTGGAGTGATGATAGCTCATTGCAATCTCAAACTCCTGGGCTCAGCCACTGAGCCCAGATAATTGTTTTTTTTTTTTTGGTAGAGATGTGTCTTGCTATGTTGCCCAGGTTGGTCTTGAACTCCTGGCCTCAAGTGATCCGCTTGCCTTGTCCTCCCAAAGTGCTGGGATTACAGGTCTGAGCCACCATGCCCAGCCTCTCTTCTTCCTTGATCCTTCCATAATGATAATTTTTATAAATTGTAGTTTCAACAGATTATCTTAGTTACTCTTTAAGCTATTTTATGTTATTTTCCATCAGGTAGCACATTTGTTTGCAGTTTTAAAATATTATACAGTTTAGTTTACATGTTATGCCAATTCTATGAAAAAGAACCATGTTGATACCTTTTCTTTTCAGGTGAATAAACTAGTCAAGTAAGATAAATCACCTTGATCAACATCACACAAAGTATCAAAACTGGAAATCTGTCAATAATCCTGCCAATTCCACCTTCCCTCTTGTTTCTATTATTCTCAAAATGATTTACTGATTTAGAGTACACTTCTCTCAATCCTAGAAAGAATTTCAAGTAGTCACAATAAAAGCAACTTCTACAGGCCTGCAAAAATAGATAATAAAGATAGTAAGGTATACAGACAGAAGGTAAAATAAATAAATATGGAGACTTAAATAATGACTGTGACAGATGGTTTTATATCTGGGTTCTCAGTTCTGTTCCACTGGTCAATGGCTCTCTTTTTGTGCCAGTACCAAGCTGTTTTGATTACTACAGCCTTATAATAAAGTTTGAAGTCTGGTAAGTTGATACCTCCCATTGTGTTTTTATTGCCTAGAATTGTTTTTGCTATGCGGCGTCTTCTCTGGTT
>RJWJ010042072.1:0-13200 GCA_004363605.1 Indri indri | reverse complement strand
AATTCGCTAATCAATCTTAAGATTGCAAAAAGAGAAACAATCAGAGATTATGTTTCCTGATGTGATACAATGGGAATTCACTGCACCACCTATGAAGTATTCTTGCCAAAAATGAAACCTGAAGTTAACCAAGTTTCTAGAAAAGTGGTGAGATAGAAGTATTTATTAACATACAGGGATGCAATAAGCAAAATTCAAATGTGAAAAATCCTGTAAGACAATCAATCCAGTTTCTTTAACAAATGAATGAGAAGGGGAAAAGAAAAGAGAGAGAAAAGGGAAGCCTATAAATTAAGAGACTTAAGGGGACATTATCAACAAATATCAAACACAATGTGTGATCCTACATTGGATTCTCATGAAAACAAACCAACTATAAAACAACATTTATAAGGCAACTGGAGAAGTTTGAACATTGTATATTTCATCATATTGAGAAATTTTCTTGATTTTTCTAAGGTGTGATAACAGCATTATGATTAGACTGTCTTAAAAGGCCTTGCATTTTAGAGATACATATTTAAATATTTATGGGTAAAATACAGCATCTAGAAATTGTTTTAAAAATTCAGTGTGGAAGTAGGAGTGAAAGCATAGTTAAAACTTACCATGTGTTGATAATTGTTGAAACTGAGTGATGAATACATGGGGTCTCATTATCCTATTCCCTGCTTTTGTAAATGTTTGAAGATTCCCATAATAAAAAATTTTTAAAGGTACACATTACTTTCTAGGCTTTAAATACTGCTGACATACGCTGATTTAAAGAAGCTTTAGATGGATATATGCATACACAAAGGGCGCAATGAGCACCCTCCGAGAGATGGACACGCTTGGGACTGGGACTTGGGGGGAAGGGGGGGCAAGGGCATCATACGTAACCTAAACATCTGTACCCCTATAAACAACAAACAATAAAAAATAAATAAATAAAAAATAAAGAAGCTTTAACTAACAACTTAATTTCTAAAATTCCAAATCATCTTGTATTATTTAAGCCATGAACTGAAGAAAAACCAGGGCCTATAGGTTATTTATTACACAATAAATATTCAAGGTATTTTCAAATTGGTATAGTCTTCATTAACTTAGTCACCATATCCTGAATAGATACCTGATGACAAGGCGCTAAGGATTAAGAAAAATGCAAAACAAGTTCAAGATTAAAAGTCCTTGCCAACTTGCCAATTTCTGGGAAAAACTCCCAAAACTTTAATATTTAATTGGAAAGGTATTTATACCACCATGTTATAGCTATATAGCAGTTTACACGTTATAAACCAGAAAAACACACATTATCTTACATATTGATGGAAGCTAGTTTTATTCCATCCTATAGATAACACAAACAAGCATCAGAGGACTTAGTTGACATGAAAAAAGTTACGTTTGTCCACAAAACACATTTGTTTTTACTATACATACCCCATAAATCTCAAATTCTAAAGGACTTTCTAGAATTACTAAAACACAGTAATAATAATATAATTCAAAGTATGCAATAATAATGCTACTTTTTACCTTTGCATTGAAATAGAATGAAGTTAATATTCCCTTCTGTAAGACGATGTCCTGTTATTCCTAGAATACTTACTTATAGTAACAAATGTCAGTCCCCATACGCATCCACCATGGTCTGGCATTTAATGCTTCCTGAACCGAATACATGAGTGGCTGCATACCTTTAAGAGACAGGAAAAGAGAAGAAAAATAAAACAGAGAGAAAGAGAAAATTCTTTTCAGAATTTTTGAATTAAAAATTAATCTTGCCGGCCGGGCGTGGTGGCTCAAGCCTGTAATCCTAGCATTCTGGAGGCCAAGGTGGGCGGATCATTTGAGCTCAGGAGTTCGAGACCAGCCTGAGCAAGAGTGAGACCCTGTCTCTACCAAAAATAGAAAGAAATTAATTGGACAGCTAAAAATATATAGAAAAAATTAGCCGGGCATGGTGGTGCGTGCCTGTAGTCCCAGCTACTTGGGAGGCTTAGGCGGTAGGATTGCTTGAGCCCAGGAGTTTGAGGTTGCTGTGAGCTAGGCTGACGCCACGGCACTCACCCCAGGCAAGAGAGTGAGAGTCTGTCTCAAAAAAAAAAAAAAAAAAAAAAAATTAATCTTGCCTTTGTAGAAAGCACCAAATGTTTAGGAATGCGGAAATACATTACATTCCAGTTTTTAGTATAACAAAACCTGACAAAAATTTTTTTAAAACTCTTAAGTCAACCAATAACATGCTTTCATTTTTTAGTTGAACTAAAA
Organism: Indri indri; assembly: GCA_004363605.1. NCBI lineage: Eukaryota > Metazoa > Chordata > Mammalia > Primates > Indriidae > Indri > Indri indri. Next base: position 10,944 of record RJWJ010042072.1, on the reverse strand, counting down.
AAGGATTACAACTTTAGAGTGAAAAGTCATTAAACTCTTCTCTATAAAATTTTCCATATTAAATATAACATACTCTTTGTAACAAGTGAAATAATCAAAAAATACATAAAGATATAATGTATGATCACCCCTCTAACTCTCCATGAATTCCCATCTACACGGAGGTCAATGGAAAAAAATGCAACCAAAATGGCACATTTGTTTTCTTCCCCACTATTCTCCATACAAATATGTGTGTGTCGTGGAGAGGAGGGGGAGGGACTGTTAACAAAAATAGCATTAAATATATATTTTCTTAGGTATACTCTTAGAAATGCTATTTTCCACATGAACTTTAAAATCATCTTAATTTCTAAAATGATGCACTAGGTTTCTAGCTGGAATTGAATTAAATTCATATGTTAATTTTAGAAAGGTTGACTGGTTTGATTTTCCTTAAATTCTAATTTAAGGATATAATCATTTTCTTGGTAAAGAACAATTCTGTTAAATTTATCAGTGAGTATTTTCATAATGTTTTTCCCTTTTTATTTCTAACTGGTTATTCCAACAATGAAGAACTACTCTTTTCTTTGTATTTATATTATATTCAAGATACCCAATACATTCACTAATTTTAACATCATTTTAGTAGTCTCCTGGATTTTCTTAAGTATATAATTACATCATTTGTAATTAAATTATTTTATCTCTTCTTTTAGTATTTATATCAGTTATTTCATTTACTATTTTTATTGCATTTAGAGAAATGAAACAGTCTCAAAAGATGATGCTGAATATAGTGGTGAGAACAAACACCTCTGTCTTGTTTATAATTTTAACCAAAATGTTCTGCCATTCAATGCAATATTTGCCATTTTGTTTTTGCAAATCAACTTTACCATGTTTAAGTAATAAAAATAGCTAATGATGAATCATTTCTATGTGCCAGACACTATTCTAAGTGTTTTTACATATATTAAGTCATTAAATCCTTATCACCACCCTAGGTGGTAAGTGCTATCATTATTTCCATAACTTGAGTGGTTTCACCATAATTCTTCTTATATTCAGAGTTTTAATTATCTTATCAAATTCCTTTCAGCATCTACTAATAGACTCACATGGCTTTTCTCCCTTAAATTGCTGATTCAATAAATTATGTTGATAGGTTTCCCATCATGAATTATCATTGCATTCCAAGAAAATGCTATTCTTTAATTGTATGTAATTAGCTAATATTTAGTATTTTTACATCCAAATTCTTAAGTTGATTTTTTTAAATTATCTCTAGCACGTACTGGTATCAAGATTATACTAGCTTCTGAAAAGTAAATTTAAAAGCTTTCCATCATTTACTAGATTAAATAACAAAAGCATAATCTTTTTCTTAAAGGATAAATATAATTCAGCTGGAATACCATCTCGATGTGATGACTAGTAAATATATTTTTTATTTCCTTTTCAACAATTATAGCCTGTTCAGAATCTCTACTTTTTCCTAATCACTTTCAGTATTTCTACGTTTTATTTCTATCCCATTATTTTCAGCATTTATTTTTAGAATTCCCTTCTCTTCCTTTTGATTTATTTTCTTCTTGTTCTAATTTCTTAAATTGAGTACTCACTTTCAGTCTTTTCTTTAAGTAATACAAGCTAATAAAGGTTCTCAATTTTCCTCTGAACACCAGATTAGGCATGACCCATAAATCAGAAGTGTTCTCTCTCGTACTACTTTCTACCTATCCAAATGAACTTTTGCTAGGATGGAAATGTTCTATATCTGCACTGGCCAATGTGGCAGCCACTAGTTACAGGTGGCTATTAAGCACTGGCATGAGTCTAGCTCCCCTGCAGAAGTGATTTTTTAAAATAATGATCTTAATTAATTTAAATTTAAATAGCCACATGTGGTAGCCAGTGGCTACCTAAAACTAATACAGTTCTAAATAATCTGTAACATCAATTTTAAATTTTCTCTTCTGTTTTTTTAAAGAAGAATATTACATAATTTCTAAGTACCCATTTTTAATTCAACTTTTGATTTCTACTCATGTTTTGGACCACAATGAAATGTGGAGAATGTTTCTTAAAATCATCAGCAAGATTTCTCTGTAAAAAATATACAACAAAGTTTTAAATATTTCATGAACATAAAGAAAGGAACTTAATACTTCTTCCATAAGCAGACTGAAAAGTTGAAAAACAATAGTACTTAACTACATTAAGATCCTGCAAATATATTATAGTTCACAACGAAGCCAAACTGTATGCTCCCCAAAAGAAAATGTTTCCAGGGTCTAGTTCAAATGGATTCTTTCATATACATCAAATACTCCAACTCACATGACATTTTAGCTTGTTTCACATTTGTAGTGTGACATTTTTGCAGAGTTTTTCCATTGCTGTTTTATCCTTTTATGGGAGAAGATTCATGGGCCTTTTCCCTCCATGTCCGTAATAGTTTTCAGTTTATTAATCATATTACATTACATAATTTCTTAAAATCCATTCCACTTTTTTTAAAGCATAATTTCAGGATTCCACTAACTTCCAATTCCAATTTGGATGAATAGCTTTCTAGGAAACTTCAGCTTTCATCCAGCTATTTCTTTTTACTGGACTCCCAGATTAGTTCCACCACTTCTTACATCTCACATCTCCCTCTTTCTTAAATTTCACTCTCAGCTGGAGAACATACTTAAATATGTTCTCAAAAATGGGATCCTAATGAATCCACAAATCGTGCTTGTTGACTATATTATTCAAATTCTCTATATCCTCGCTTATTTTTTGTCTTTTTGATATGTCACATTTTGAAAGCGGTATTTTAAATTCTCATAACTGTCTTCTTATCAAGTTGCATTTCCTAGAGATTTAGCTCTGCTTATGTGGGTGTCATGTGGTTATGGTAGTTGTGCTGTATAAAGGTTTACAGTATCTTCAAGGATTTCAACTTGTAAATACATAATATCTTATCTTTTACCTAGTCATTGTTTATGACCTTGAATTTTTCTTTGTCTGACCTTAATATTACTACTTTTGCTATGTTTGCATTTTCCTAGTTTATCTTTGCCCAATCATTCATTTTCAGCCTTTTTTTTATCACTAACGCATAAACACACACACACACACACACACCCCACTAAATTGTGTGACTTCCAAGATCTGACTTTTGAGGGAATTTCAGCTCATTCACAGTTAGTGATGACAGATACACATTTTATTTTATTCCTTTCATCTTATTTTCTACTACTTATTAAATGCTTTTTTCTTCCTCTTTACCTCCCTCTCATTTTTATTGATTTGGCTATGTTTCTCCACATTTCCTTTTCTTCTTCCTTAATTTGGAAGTTTCCTATCATGCTTTTCAATTCTACTTCCCATCCTTATAGTCATATAATTAACTGATTTTTTTCTAACACTACATCAAATTAAATAACTAAGCCACGCAACCAAGACAAATTAACTTTCATTTCTCCAATATTACTCCATTTAGAATGTTTTTAGTTAACACATTTTATAAATTCCAAGTCTTCTATCTTGAGATCTTTTTACTTATTGACTTTCTTCAGAAAGGGTTCAGACAGCATATTTTCTGAATTCTTATATACACGAAGGTGTAGTTTGTTGGCAGTGACAAACAAATGACAGACTTTGCAAAAGGCATTTGGCTGTTTACTATCTTCCAGAAGAGAAAATGGGGGAACAGAATGGTTAATAATCTGACCCCATTTTCTCTTCTGTAAAATGAGGGTAACAGCCTTGCTGGGTTGTTTGTTGCATGGATTAAGAGTATCATCTGTGTTAGTTAGCACTTAGAACAAGGCATGGCACATGGTAGATATTCAGTGAATGTTAGCTGCTGTTATTATTATTATCATTATTTCCTTTAAGTTACCATTCTCTTAAAGTGGAAGCATGTTAATATTTTCTCTTTATACTTGAAACTCAAGAATCTCACTGGTACACATAAAAGATGTCTGTGTTCCTTTTCCCTTCCTGGGACTCAGTGAGCCATTTCGATCTGAAGTTTCAACCTCCTCCATTCACACAAAACTCATTAAAATATTAATAGTTAACTACACTAAGGTAGGACAAGGTTCAAGCTGAGGTCAAAGGGCACTTTAGATTTATTTTAAGTGTTCTGATTTTATAAAAGACAATATATTCTTATAGTATTTTAAAAATTATAGTATTAAATTCTGGTCACAGTGAAGGGAGCTATATTTGGAAATTCTGACTATAATAAAATGACAATCTACTCAACCTGATATAGAAAGGCTATATTTGAGTAATTACCTTATTCATTAACCAAAGGATTAATCTTCATGTGCATAAAACAAATATGCCAAAAACTGTCAATCTTATCACTTGAATATAGACAATTGAAATATTAAATTGGCACAGTAACATCCAATGGCATTGGCTTCTAATAATAGCCAAGTAAAGGCCAAGGTTTTATTGAGGACATGGTCAATATTAGGTGCAAATACAAAGAAAGATGAGGTGTTTTAGCCCTAATCATCAATGTACTATGAATCGCAGACTCAAAATTTTGGAGTTGAAGTTAACACCCTCATTTAACAGATGAGGGGGACAAGAAAAGTTTTAAATGGATCTCAAGCAAACCTAAAGGCACTTCTAAAAAACTGCATATGTTATTTGGACTCAGTGACTCTACAAAGAAAAAATACATGCTTCTAATATGGTTAGTATTACATTAAAAATAGAAAAATCACATTCTTGAACTAGAGGATAATGGCAGCCACCTGAATTTCAATCTTTTCACACATCCTAACCAACAAATAAATTCAACAAGTAGCATAAAAACCATACATGACCCAGGCCTTCACCATTACTAGAAGACAGAATATAACAAACTTTGAACTATCTATAAGTAGAGAAATGGGCAAAGATATAGGAGGCAAATGGAAAAAATAAAGTATGGGTTGAATTCCTTAGATCAAAGTAGAGTTTGGGCCAAAAAATATTAAATGAGACCAAGGAGGAACTTTCCAATGACAAAAATTGCAATTGGCAAAGAAAATATAATAATACTTGATATCTATGCACAAAATAAGATTAACTCCCATACAAAGCAGAAACTGCAGGAGGTCAACGGAAACACACTATTGATAGTAGACTTCAACACACCACTCTCAGTACAAGACAGATCAATTATAGAAAAAAAACAATATATATATATAGAACTAAATAACATAATCGATAAAGCAATTCTTATGTATAAATGTCAAATACCTCATCCTGATACAGATAGAGAATATACCTTCTTCTCAAGAGTACATGAAACATTCACAAAAATCAATCACATATTAGGTCACCAGGAAAACAACAGTAAGTTTCACAAAACAGAAATATTACAAACAAAACTCTCTGATTACAATGTAATAAAGCTAGAAATTAAAAACAAAATGAAGAAACAAAAAGGGAGAGCACCCAAGTGGGGGGGGGGTGTGCAAAGCTGATCTGGGGTATCAGACCCTGCATGAGGTGAGGAGGGCATATGCCCAAAGGGGCAACAGGGAGATTGTTACAGAAACTGGAATTGATCAGACAAATAAATATATTAAGGATAATGGAACCCAAAATTCTCCATGTTTGGAGAAGAAAGTTGTAAATATGGAAAAAAAAACTAGAATAAAGTTTATATTATTAGCTTAAAATTGAAGTATCAATGGAACCTCATGCAGGGGTGTGTCCAGGTATGTGATTACATATACACACAAATAAACATGTACGTACAGAAACTGCTACAAATGTAAATTTCTGTACTAATATTTTATGTGTACAAACATATATTCCCTAACTCTGCCCATTCAGATGGCTCAGAAGCAGTAATAACTCAATAGTAAGGGCATACTATTGGTTGCATAGGTCTGGAAAAGGTCTTGGTTGTTAAATACTATTCTCCCCTAAAGCAAACCAATGGTCTTTGAAGAAATGGCTCATTCCAGGCTGGGGCAGAGAAAGGCAAAATGAGCCTTATGTATCTTGTCATGCCAAAAAAACAAGAACACCCATAAGGAATACTAACGATATGTCAAAAGCACACACCAATGTGAAAGAGATCCTAATGACCAAATCTTGGGCAATTTTAGCATCAGAAATAAATAATGATAGCAACAAATTATAACCCACTGAGTAAAAAACAGGAAACCAAGTCTGTCTATCTATCTATCTATCTATCTATCTATTTATTTTTTTTTTGAGACAGAGTCTCACTCTTTTGCCGGGGCTAGAGTGCCATGGCGTCAACCTAGCTCACAGCAACCTCAAACTCCTGGGCTCAAGCAATCCTTCTGCCTCAGCCTCCCGGGTAGGTGGGACTACAGGCATGCGCCGCCATGCCCGGCTAATTTTTTCTATATAGTTTTAGGTGTCCAATTAATTTCTTTATATTTTTAGTAGAGATGGGGTCTTGCTCTTGCTCAGGCTGGTCTCAAACTCCTGAGCTCAAACAATCCGCCCGCCTTGGCCTCCCAGAGTGCTAGGATTATACGTGTGAGCCACTGCGCCCGGCCAGGAAACCAAGTCTATACTGACATCAATAAACACCTAAGGAAGTACAAGATATTTATATAGTCTCGAAGTACCTCAATGTAAAATACTTACTAATTACAGAGAGAAAAAGGGTAACTTTACAATGGAAAAGCCTGGCACATACCCACTTAACCAAGTGATCAAATTATCATCAGGAATATGCCACCAGAACACATCACTTCTGTGATAGTCCTGCCAAAGACGTACACCTTAACTCTGATAAGGAATATGAGACAACTCCAAATTGAGAACCATTCTACAAATTAACAGGACTGTAACTTTCAAGTGCGAAGGTTGTGTATGTCAAAGACTATAAAACTAGTTCCTGACTAAAATAGTTGAAAGAGGCCTGACAACATGTGGTTTTGAGCTGAACCCTTTTAACTGAGGAAAAAAAGTGAAACGCAAATTGGGGGATTGGGGGGGTAGGATTAGACAGGCTTCACGACAATTTCCTGATTTGGATGCTTGTACTGTAGTTATAAAGAAAAATGCCATTGTTTGTAGAAAATATACCCAAAGATGCTCAACATGTGGATAAAGCATATAACTTTTCTTGAAATTTGAAACTGTTTCAAAATAAAACATTTAGAAAAAGTTGCTGATTATAAATTAAGCTGGGGTCTTCTTAACATTATTTTATCCATTTAACAAATATTTACTGAACATCTACTAAATGCCATGCTATAAATGTTGAAGATGTCAACAAAAGAACACTGTTCTTTGTCTCTCAAGGAATTTATAAGTTAGGGGGTTAGGAGTAACAGGAAAAGGATTAATCAGCCACACATATAAATAACATAAAATAAAACTGTAAAGAGCACCCCAAAAGGAAAAAAATTACAGGGAACATTTGTCAGGGGGACTAATCTAGTCTAGGGAGTCAGGGAAGACTTCCCCAGAATCTAGGAATAGCTCAGCTCAACTTTGAGGTACGGAATGGGGAGTGGAAATGCTAGACTAGAGTCCAAAATTCTACTTTGTTGCCTGGTTCCAAATATGTTCGATTTATGTAAGAAGGTATTTAAAAATCCTCACGTATCTACGAGAGATGGAGACCAGGAGAGAATAAAAGAGAAGCTTGCTACTAAAACTCCAAGTCACTAAAATGCAAGACTGCCATCTAGTGGTAATTTGAGCAAATTCCTTTCAAGTAATGGGGGGGATGAAAGGGAGAGATGGATCAAAATGGATATAACACTATTTACTGACATAAATTCTCAAATTCAGCATTCTAAAGGCAGTATTCTCTTTACAATTAAGAACACTGTAAGAAATATAAATATTTTAAAATTGCTTAACTTTAAGATCATTCATTTAAGAGAAAACTAAGTATTCAATAAAATCACCTAAAGAAATGAAAAGGAAAGGCCAGGTACAATGGCCCACACCTGTAATCCCAGCACTTGGGAGGCTGAGGCAAGAGGATCTCGAGGCCAGGAGTTCAAGACCAAACTGTGCAAAATAACGAGACCCTATCTCTACAAGAAATAAAAAAATTAGCATGGTGGTGTGCACCTGTAGTCCCAGCACTTGGGAGGCTGAGCCAGGAGGATCGCTTGTGCCCAGGAACCTCTATTGCACACATTTTCTAGAACCTAACACTTAAATACTCTCCTAACCAGCAAGCCCGGATCAAAAAAAGAAAAAAAAAATTACAGACAATAAGCTACTCTCCTGATTAATACTATACTTCCTCATTTCAATCGAGTATGACAATTCATTAAAAAAATACTTCCAGCTGAAGTGTTTGAAGTTTCCCTTGCAAATATTTTCTTTGGTCATCAGCACCATCGCTGAAATGAATTTAAAATGGAACTGAGGACCACAATATTAACTACATTGCTGGTCATTATTGCTTACGGTGTCAAATTCTAGTTTATCAAAATAGAATGGTTGGTCTCATTTATCAAATGGTCCCATTCTTCTTCTAAATCTATTGATGTTAAACCAAGATTCACTTTCTGTTGTATTAATCTAACATTTAAATGATAGTTTCATAAAAAATCATATCTACCTAAGCAGCTCCTTTATAGCTTCTACTAACTTCCTAGTTAAATGCTTACAAATATATGTAAATAAAAGAAAACTCACAATAGACAATTTCTTTTCAGAATCTGAAAGGAATCTCTACTAAATTTAAGGCCGATGGAACAAGACTGAGAAAAATCCAGTGCAGAATATGTGTCATGATCTATTTCTTGTGGGCATTTTTGCATTTTATATTTTGGATCCCACAGCTAAAAGAAGTATCGCACTACACCTTGAAGTTCCTTAAAGAATAACAAATAAAGAGAATAATAAAGAAGCATAAAAATAGAAAGCATAAAAAACCAAACATATCAATTATAAGAAGAATTTTAAATAGGGTAAAATCATCTATTAAAAAACAAAGGGTTGAACAACAAAATCCAATCTCTATTTATGAAAAAAAATAGGCAAAGATAACATCAAACAAATTCAAACCAAGGCAATATAAAAACAGAATTCAGGGCAAAATATACTGAATGGGATAAATGTGATTATTGCAAAAGGAACATGGGAAGGGTATATGCAAAAAGAGCACGGAAAAGTAACAAACCTCTCTGTGCCAAATGACATTGCATTATAATAGGAAAAAAATATTTTTTTAAAAGGAGGGCTTGACAGAAACACAACAGAACTAAAAGAATGTTGGGGTTTTCTTTTTGTTTTTTTTTTTTTTGAGTCTTAGAAGGATAAAAAAGGCAAAAAACAAACAAGGATACAGAAAACCAAATAAATTTATAATACTAAATGTGAAATAATTAAGATACATGTGTGTCTACCCTCTGCCCCAAGTTCCCTGAAGTACCTTAAAGAATAACAAATAAAGAGAACAATAAGGAAGCACAAAAATGGAAAGCATAAAAAACATATCAATTATAAGAATAATGTTAAATAGGTTAAAATCATCTATAAAAAGACAAAGGGTCAAACAACAAAATCCAGTCCCTGACACAGAGTTCCTAAAACCCTTCTACTCTCCTGACAGGGATGCTAAGAGCATTTTTTGTCCTGATACTTGGTCTTTGACTCCATTTCCTAAAACTCTTGTCATTTCCTAAGCAACAGAGGTAGCTAGGAGCATTCTGTGTTACGATATTTGGTCTTTGACCCTGGTTCCTGACAAAGAAAGCCTAAATCTCTTGGAATTCCCTGTGATATAAACACCTGCTATTCTAATGAGGTGACTCTCGGTGGGCTCCGAGATAGGGGCTGGCCACCAGAAAGACATGATTAGAAGCTTGGAACTTGCAGCCTCAGCCATCAGTCATCCTTAAAGGAAGGGAAAGGAGCTGGATATTGAGTTAATAATCAACCATATGTATGTGATGAAGCCTCCATAAAAATCTTTAAAGCCTGGGGCTCACAGAGCTTCTGAGTTGGTGAAGGCATCCTCGTGCCAGAAGGGTGGTACACCCCAACTGCATGGGGAAGAAAGCTCCTGTATTCAGGCCCCTTCTGGACCTCGCCCTATGGACCCCTTCACCTGGCTGTTCATCTGAATCCTTAATCATATTCTTTACGATAAACTGGCAATTGTTAATGTTTCCCTGAGTTCTGTGAGCTGTCATAGCAAATTATCAAACCTGAGAAAGGGTCATGGGAACCCGTGATTTGTAGGCAAGTAGGACAGTAATGTGGTAACCTGGGGACCCACTTATTCTTGACTTGCATCTGAACTGAGGGGAAGACTTGGGAGACTGACTTAACCCATGAGGTCCGCACTAATTCCAGGTAGGTAGTGTCACAAAAGAATTGTAAGATACCCAGTTGGTGTCTGGAGAGTAGGAGAACTGGAATGAGTAGGGAAAATTCTCACACATTTGGGCACGGAAGTGTTGGAAGGGTGAGTAGCTGGAAGAAAACAGTTGGTTTTTCCTCTTCAGTAAAACAATGTATATTACATTATGTTGCCTACAAAGAATATATATTTTCCAAGTATCCACGAAAACAAAAACTGACCCTATATTAAGGCATAAAAAACTACTGCAAATCATAACTCCCACGGATTTATGAACCAAATGGATTAAAATTTGAAAGTAATGGGAAAAGTTTTAAGAAAAATAATTCAACCAACTAAAAATATAACAAACTCTTTCCTAAATAATTCTAATCTAAAGGATACCAGTACTACATACAATTAGAAGCTATATAGAAAATAACAAGGTGATATTAATATTAAAATTTTGGAGGCTGGGTGAGGTGGCTCACGCCCGTAATCCTAGCACTCTGGGAGGCTGAGGCGGGAGGATCGCTCGAGGTCAAGAGTTCGAGACCCCATCTCTACTAAAAAAAAATAGAAAGAAATTATCTGGACAACTAAAAATATATATACAGAAAAAATTAGCTGGGCATGGTGGTGCATGCCTGTAGTCC
>RJWJ010042071.1:0-13222 GCA_004363605.1 Indri indri | reverse complement strand
ATGCACTAATCTCTTTAATAAAGCATGCTTGACTAGGCCCATCCTGTGTGTGGGGTAACTGTCAATCAACATGTCAGACCAGGCTTCTGCTGTGCCCACCCAGCCACCCACCCACCCACCCACTCAAGGAGCCGCCGCTGAGGAACGTCTACTGTGCTCAGATACTGCTGGGGCCGGAACTCCTCAGACCTAGTCCTTGTGGTTTTGTTGGGGAGCCGTCTGTGACGTGCTCTAATCCGACACAAGACTGTGCACAATTTGGTGCTCAGGTGAACTCTCTGCACTTTATGTGCTATGTGAATGTTAGCGCCAGTTCCATTTAGATCCTCGTTTGCAGAAGACCTGCCATGGGCCAGGCATTGTGCTGGTCACTGGGGACGTTCAGACAGATAGCAGTGTTCCTGCCTGTGGTGGGGGGACCTTGACAGTTTGCTACAACTGTGCTAAGAGTTGTTATAGAGAAAGACACAGCAGCTATGGGAACAGCAACAAGGGACTCCCAAGGCCCATTGGCACAGGTGGAAAAGGCTTCCTGGAGGAGGTGATGCCCGAGCCTAGTCTCCAAAGAGGCGGAGCCAGGTGAAGAAAGAGTAAGGATGGTCTGGGCAGAGAGAACATCCTTCATTAATGAAAACCCAGGTGGAAAACTATTTGTGTGGTGTGCTCAGGAACTGCCAGGGACTTGGGGTGAATGGGGCAAAACAGGCAATTGAGAGTGGGGTGGGGGCAGAGACCAAGACATGACCCCCAACACCAGGTCCCAGAGTGCCAGGGGAGGGGGGCTCGATAGGCTCTTCAGCGGTGGTCCTGTGGAGAACCCATAAGGACCCTCTCTAGGGCTGTGGGGGTAGGAATGGGAAGACGGACAGTTTGGAGAAACATCCAGGAGGTGACTTTGGTTAGAGCTGGTGGTCAGCTGACTATCAAGTTCATTAATTCATTCAACAAACAGTTCCCGAGTGCCTGTGCATGCTGGGCCTAGTGCTGGGGTGGAGGGAAAGAGACATGACTAGGACGAACCCCCGTTTTTAGGCTTGAGGGACTTGGTGGATGGTGGTGAAACTCTACCAAGCCTGAGAATATTGGAGGAGGAAGTTCCGGGAAGTCTTTCGTGAAAGTGCAGGACCCGGACGGGTGGGTATGTTGGATGCAGGAGAAACAGACAGAAAAGGGCATTGCTGGTGGAGGAAGCAGCTGACGCCAAAGCAGCAAGGACAGATGCAGCAAGGTCTATTTCAGTGACAGAGAAACTGGACCCTCTTCTTAGAGTCCACAGCTCCGGGGTTGGGAGAATGATGGATCGCCATGCCCAGACACCGCCACTCTTTCTAATAGTGACTCAAAAAACCAAGCAACGTCATCCATTTACTCAGGGACGATGGCAAGATCCGGGCCACATGGTCAAGGCGCTTTTTCTCACATTTTGCAGACAGAGGCACCAAGGAATTCTGCCACCAGCTGTTCTCGAGCCCCCGCTGTCAGCCCTCACCTACAAAGCCCAGTAGGCACTTGTTGGAATGGGCGAGAATGAGGGAAGAAACTTGCAGGGGTGTCTGAGGCAATTTCCAGGAAAACCATCAGCTCAGCTTCCTGCAGGGCTGGCGGCTGCCCACCCACCTGGCGCTCTGCTCTCTGAGGCCACTCAAGGCTCTCTGATCTGGGGCAACCCGGCTCCAAGGCCCCCTCTGTTTTGTCCTTCCCTGCCCAGAGCCCAGAAGGTTCTGGGAACTGGAAAAGTGGAAAGGCAATTGCATTTCATGCTCCTCGGAGGCTCCCCAGTCCCACTCCCTGGCAGCGTAATTACAGATGCCTTCCTCCTTACAAACCCTTCCTACGCGCTGCATAAAGGAATACAATTTCTGGCTGTCCAAATTACAAGAGACCATAATGCGCAAAAGCAATAAACACAGGTTCTAACAGCAATCAGATACCACTTATTGTAAACAATGGTTTTTGTGATTTATTGCGTTCGAAGCAGGTTCAGCATTACTCCTTAGAAGATTTGGTTATTCTTGTTTTCAAGCAGAGTTGCCGGCAGCCAGCTGACGTCAGACGAAACTGCTCAAGCGCAGCGGATTTTAAAAATAAGGCCAATGTGGTGTTAAAATAATAATAATAGAAAATTTGGGGTGGCCATAGGCTGACGTGAAAGTCTAAAGATGGAGCCTTTTGGGGTTCATGGGCTCCCCTGCCAAAGCCCACGCCTCCTGGGTGGGTCTGGCACCTGGCTCCCTCTCGCTTCCTAAAGTGCGGCACTTCCGGTCCCTCCCGCTGCCCTCCTGTCCTCGGAGTGCCGTGGGCAGGAGGAGAAGACTGCTAGAGCGGGCCAGGCGACAGTCTAGATGAACACATCAAGCTCTTCAACTTACCTGCCCTCGTCCTTGGCTAGCTCTGGCAGTCAGATATGGGGAGAGTGCAGGAGAGCCAAGTTCAAACAGTGCATTTGCAGTAAGAGGTCTGCAAGGATCCCCCAGAACGACACCTGCCTACTTTTGGCGGGAGCGATCCCTTCTCTGCTGGACCCTGTCCACCCTGCAGGGGACAGGGGCCTGGCAGCAGGGCACAGCTGAGAAAGCAAGGAGGATTCCCAGGTGAGAGCAGTTTTCAGACTGGTTCAGAGGAATCCTAGGATATTTCAGGGGCTCTGGAAAGAGGCACTCCTGCTTCAACCAAGGAGCTCTGCTTTTATTCATCACCTCTGGTAGGTTTCTATAAGGCTGCTTAGAAAAAAATATGGATTAGAGAACTAATCCCCAAATAGGAGTCAGCAAATTCTGCCTCTTTGATATTTTTCCCCTCTCCTTGAACTCAACATTTCACCGGGATTTTAAAAGTGCAGGCACCAGGACAAACCCACTCCAAGACAGTAGCACAGGGAGACCCTTTGAGAAGACATGCCCTTTCAGGAGGCGTGGCCCCTTCCCTCTCGGGGGCCATCTCCTGCGAAGCCCGCCAAGGGTGGCTGACAGCGGACCGCACCAAGCCACCTTAGCCATATCCCCCAGCCCACAGCCTGGGTGCCTCCAGGGACTCGGCGCGCAGGGAAAGCACGGCAGAAGGAAGAGCGTCCATGAGGGACGCTTCCTCAGGTGAAGCACAGCCCTCCCTTCATGAACAGAAGGACGACACGTCGCCACCTGAGCAGGCTGTCGGTGCTTGGAATCTCTGGGGGTGGGAGGTGCACCCTTCAACCATCGCACAGCCCCCTCCGGACTGAGGAGCACACGCCGCCCTGCACTGGGTGACGCTTCCTTGCAGCCTGGGAGACGAAGCTCTCTGTTCTTAGCTTGGAGGAGAGAGCAGAAAAATCACTGAGCTATACAGATCACGATAAGGAAAATGGATTTGTTAGTGACTACACAGTCCTTAGAGAACAGCCATGATATCTTGTTTGAAGTAAACACGCAGAACATCACTCATCTGGGTGGAAAAGACTATACCGATCGCTAACGTTTATTGCATACTCATATTCCAGGCACTATTCTAAACTTCTTTTTTAATTAGCTTATTTAATCCTCATCCCGGCACAACGTGATGGGTATTCTAACGATACCTATCTGCAAGATGAGGAAACTGAGGCTCAGAGAAGTTAGGTCATTTGCTGAGATCACCTAGCCGGGCAAGTGCACGCACAGTCCCACAGTCCGCAGGACTCGCTGCAGGCTCTGCCGCTTCGTGCACGCTCTTTTCCACGGAGAGCCCTGGCATATTTCTTTCCATACAGTTTCCTGTCAAGTCTTTTGGGCCGGGATCAATATGTGTATAGGAAGACAGGTTGGATGAATACCACTTAAAACAACAACATCGACGCTAAACCTGCTAGACTCGGGAATCGCCAGCAGCATCTGCTGTTCACCGGCTGGGCCCCCCCTCGCTACTCCCGCCCCCCAACCTCCTGCCTACGAGATAAAGTCACCGCAGCCACTAACCAACACAGAACATCTGAAACCTTTAAGCCAGCAAGCCTCTGTTGAGTGTCAATGTGTCAGGCACCGATAGCACGTCCCCAGACAGCAAACAGGAATTTCAGAAAACACGAAATTTGTTTTTTGATAAAGACAAAAGCGATACATTGCTCAAAGACACTCTCAACCCTAAGATAAGTTTCGATCCAGATCCTCAGATCTCCTGGCATCCCTGTCCTCACATGTTGCCAGCCCTCAGCCTTGAATCATCCCTGTGCAGAGGGAGATGTGAGAACATCACCTTCCAGGGACTGTGTCCCTGACTCTCGCCACTCCACGGGCACCCGCCCTCCTCCTCCTCCAAGGCTCTAGGCACTTTGATCTGTGCCGCTCACCGGGCTAGTCCCTGCCTACATGCCGTATTCTATTTTCTCTGTCTCGTGTAGGTCTTGTTTCCTCAACCAGGGGGCTCCTTGAGGGTGGAGCTGTGTTGTCCCCTCGACCTGCACACACAGCAGCACCGCAGTGGGCACCACTGGGAACGACCTGGGGAGCTTAGTTTATGTCAATGTCAAATCCTGGGCCATGTTCCTAAAGATTTCGATTCAGTGGCTTAGGAATCCACATATTTATCAAATGCCCTAGAAGCTTCTGGGATGTGGCAGTCTGATAAGCCCTCAGAAGGAACCAACCCTCCCGACACCTCGATCTTGGACTTCTGACTTCCAGAACTGTGAGAAAGTAAATTTCTGCTGTCGAAGCCACCTTGCCTGAGCGATACATTGCTCGAAGATACTCTCAACCCTGCAGTCTGTCTCTGCAGCCCTAGCAAACCAATACAGCATCCATAGCAGATATTTTGCAAATACATTTTTTGTCTAAACTCATCTTTGCTAATAAACTGTTCAACTGTCCTGAACTCTTCGCCAGAGTATTCCTCCCCCAGGACAGTGATCTGCTGTCCCCCGCAGCCTGCCAGATCCGACTCAACAGCCTGGCGCTGGGGCAGAGGATGGCTTGAGAAGGCGAGCCCTACACCTCCCCGCCTTGGGATCCAGCCACCCCACCTCCCCAGGGTGGGAGCCACCCTCTGCCTGGAGCTTCAACCTCTTGTCACTGCCACCCGCCACTCACTAAACTCTGTTCTCTGGGCCAGATGCCACCTACCTCACAGCCCCCCACTTGCACCCCAAGCCAGGCATTATCAGCTGTAAGGACTGGCTGGTGACCATTGCCCCGTGGGCAAACCCTCATGAAGGTGGCACCTCTGCTTGTCACTGTCTGTGTGTGGCAGACGGGAAGAAGTCTGCTGGAGCTGTGTGCTCACAGTGACAGCCCACCATCATCCCCACCGTGACTGGGGCGGCCCTGCATGGCAGGCCACCTAAGGCTCAGGTGCTCACAGCCAAGGCCGTGCCTAGGGAGGGGCTCCTGGGACTCCAGCCCCAGAACTCTGGGTACCAAACGAGGGGGCAGCTCAGCATTGGACCTCAGCAGCCACAGAGGCCATCAGCCATGTCTTGGTTGAGATGCCTCCATCTTCCAGACATTTCCTGTGGCTCCTCGATTCATCCCCTGCCACAGTGACTACAGGTAAGCTCTTCTGAAGGCAAGATTTAAACGAGCTCTCCCGTCACCGAGCACATGGCCTCACACGGCATAAAGGGTCTTTAGGATGCGCTCAGCTCCACCTCCGTTTCATTTCCTCCTGGCCTTGATCCTGTTTTCTCCCTGGGGTATGGGTGACGGTGCCGCCAGTGTGATTAACTCCGCCAGGACTATAATCTCGGGGAGGAACGGAATGGAAATCATTCTTGGAATATAAATCAAATAGGATTTCAGTTGAAGTTATTTAAAAGAAATTAATTGACTTGTACTCGCCACAATACACTGATAAGAGTTCATTGCCAGGTCTGTCAGGAGTAATGAAAAAACAGTTAATAAAATTCAGCTGTCAAAAGCGGCATGTGGCGGCTCTGCGGAGGCCCCCCACGGCCCGCAGGTCACAGCAGGTGGAGTGCACCGGTTTGCAGGGGCCACGCGCAGGCCTCGCTGCATTTTTCTCTTGTGTGGGATTATGCGAGTTTTAATACTATAAGATTCTTAGGGCTGAGACTTTTTCCCAAGCTGCTTTGTATTTCTGTGCAGCGCTGTGCACACACTAAATCACAACTGAAGGAAGGATGCCGGCGAGATAACAGTGTTTTTGGATTCAGTCATTCTTTTTCTTTTTTTCATTTGAAAGGCCTTCTTGCTACGTCTCCTCCCCCTTATTGACGGTAATGACCTTAAAGAGGAGGACGTGGCAACGTCTAATTAAATGTATCCTCCGCGCCTGTCCTCCGTGCTCCCAAATCCATGGATGAGAATGAGCTATGAACTTAACAAAACCACACACACGCAAAGGCGAGGGAAGGGTAAAATCTCCGAAGACCCTGGACATGGCTGGCAGCCCCGTCACCCCCGCTGCAGCACAGCATTTCCCAGCCCAGGCGGGTGTCATCTGCCGTTCCCATACAGATGAGAGTCCTTGCAACGCAGAGGCAGAAACGACCCCACATCCCCAGGACTCCAGCAGGCGCGGTCCTCCCGGACACCTGGAGCGCAGCACCTGCCCTGGGCCCTTTCCTTGAGTAGAGGATCAGGAGCGCCCATGGTCACACGTTCCAAGCCTGACGGAGCTGACAGATCTTTTATTTCATTTTTATAGCAGTTACTATATGCCAAGTACCATTCTAGGGACCTCCAAACAGTAACTCATTTGATTCTCATGGCAGAGGTACAGAGGGACCATTTTTATCATCCATATCTTATAGATGAGGCAACAGAGGCACAGAGAGGTTAAGAAACTTGCCCAAGGCCACACAGTAAACAGGACAGCCAGGACCAGAACCAGCAGTCTAGCTCCAGAGTCTCTACTTTCACTGCTATAGGAAAGCTGCCTTTTTCTGTGCTAGGCTGTGCTTATGTTAATTGTCCCTGCAAAAAGTGATTGTCGCTGGGAACTGGTTTATAAAATTGCTTATATGGAGTCCATGTTTGGTGGGATCCCACATGTGGTCACACCCGAGGAGTCTGCGCAGACTCACAAGGCACCTTATCAAGGATGTGGGTCGCATCTGCAAGACGGAGGGAAGCTGCGGCAGAGATGCGGCAGCAAACTGTCATTTCAAGTTCTTCTGGAACCTCGTCACTCCCCCACTAAGAGATGGAGTCTAATTCCCTCCTCTTGAGTCTAGGTGGACTTTCTATCTGCTTGTAACCGACAGAAGGGAGCACAGTGACAAGCTGTGCTTCTGAGGCTGACTCCCGCCTGTCAGCTGGGTCTCCTCCCCCCATCCCTGAGCTTCCGTATAAGCTGATAGGCCCAGCGGAGATCCCATCGGGCAGCCGGCATCAAGCCAGCCATCTGAGCGAAGATGTCTCTGGGGGATCCCAGGCCCCTGCAGGTGAGCCACCCAACCTGCGGGTGTTCCCAGCGGAGCTCCTGCACGGGAGACGAGCTCTGCCCACTGTGTTCTGTCTGAAGTCCTGGCCCGCAGAATCTGTGAACATAACGAAAAGTTTGCTTACACTTCTAGGTTTGGGGGTGGTTTGTTACACAGCAACAGGGAGGGGACAGACATCGAGCCACACACAGTCTCCCTGGTGCCTGCCATTGGCCACTTCCTCGCTGTCCTCAGCATCAGGTTGTGGGGGCCTCCAGCACAGACCCTGCTGGGCCTGATGGACAGACAGACATGTACACCCTGGGTCCTCAGTCTGGGCTTGAGTCAAGTGATGGGCGAAGTCACACTCAGAGTGGACTTTAAACATTTAGACTTAAAGGATGTAACCTCTTCCCAGAGGTGCTACAAAGTCAGGTGGCTGAGTCCCTGGTGATGTTAGATCCCGTGAAGTGAGTTGTTGCTGTTGCTCTTGTGACTGTCATTGAGGACCTGCAGCAGGAGCGGGAAGGTTGGAAGGACGCTCCCCGTCCACTGTCACGCTGCTGCGAGACTGGGCTGGCACTGAGCCCGTGCGAGGTGGAGACGAGAAATGGGTAATCCTATTATCTGGCAGGTCAGCACATACAAGCCGGCCCTGGAACACGCCTCGCTCCCACCCCGGTTCTTTCTTTCTCGCCCGAGCCATCCTGCACGTCCTTGCTGTTTTCCTGCCCCTTATGTTATAGGGTCTTGACACTTGCGGTGCTCACAGGTGTGGGTCCCTGCACCAGGAGGGCTGTGACTGCGTGCACAGGAGCGTAAGCGTGCCCACACACAGCCAGGCACACCCGCACAGCTCCGCCCAGGCAGCAGTGATCAGCCCGTGGAAATGCAGCCACCTTCGTGACTTTGCTCAGAGCCTCAGGGCCAGCCCCAGTCTGGCTCCCGTCACAGCTTTTCTGAATTCTGTAACAAGAACCTGAAGGATTTGAGCGTGGAAGGTTCTCAGCATCCTCCCTTTCCTAGATCCCACCGTGGGACACTGTGCAGCTCCTGAAGGGAGATTCTGTCCCCAGCCCGGGGGGGTCCACTGCACAACAGGGCTGGCGCACAAGGCAGGCTCGAGGGCACTCGGCCTCTCCCCCTGCTCTCGTGGGACTTTTGGGGAGTCAGGCTGCTCAGGTTTGAGCTGCTGGGTGCTATGATGGTGTCCCCTACATAGCTGGAACCAGGAGAGGAGGAGCCGGTGAGCCAGGGTCAGTGACTATGCTGTTCTGTGGGTTCCCCGCTGCTCCGCACAGCCCTTAGTGCAGCCCCTTTAAATGTTCCGGCATGATCTCAGCAGCCACAGGGAAAGAGATGGCCCTGAGGACCCATGCTTACACCAGAGCCGTCAAGAAGGAAGTAGCTGGAGTCTGTGTCCTTGACAAGGGGGCAGAGTGACAAAAATGAGTAAGAGATCTCTGCAGGAGCAGTGGGCGTTAGGGCACAGGGGTCGGGGTGAAAGGTCCTAAGGTCCCTCCCTGTGCAGAGATTCTGTCCCCCAAGTTGGAGGGTCTGGAGCTTATTTGTAAGACTAGGGAAGCAGCAGTTCCCCGACACAGGCATGCGTGGTGATGGGTCTACAGCAAACACGTGGTGAAGGGGTCAGGACGCAAGTCTTCCCGTGCCTTCGACTTCACGCAGACAAGCGGCTCTGTTGTCTAACGGGTGACCTGTTAGCAAAGGCAAGCTGTCCAGCCTGCTGGAAAATGAACCAAATCATGCCCATCTGGACTGCGTCTGGGCCGCCCACCACTCTGGGGACGTTTGCCTGCTTTCTCATTGTTTTCGTAAAAGAGAGGAAGAAAGATTCTCAAGCCCAGAGCGCTGCGGTTGCCGCAGAGGGGCAGGCTGGGCCCGAGCCCATCCTGTGGGCCGAGCACGGTCCTCCTGCAGCGGCCGGGCTGGTGAACAAGGTGGCGGTGGCCTAATCGGCCCTGGGAGCTGCCTGGCCTTGGCAGCAACAGACGGAGCGTCCTCTTCAGACACCTCCGGGCCCAGAGGTTGTTTCGGAATTGGGCCGGGTGTTCTCTGAAGCCCGCCCTCCAGGGAGAGCCCGGGAGGGTGTTTACAACGCACAGCCAGAGGGCACGAGCCCATCCCCTGTGGTCCCCTGGCCTCTCTTCCAGGTGACAGAGTAGGGGAGTGCCGTGTGCCCCCTGAACTTGCTCCTCCCCGTCACCAAAGTCGGGCCAGGGGGAACTTCCGCCTGTTCTTTGGAACTTCCCGTAGGTGTTTGTCCAGAGGTGTGTGTGGGGGACTTCCCTCCCGGACAATGGGGCCAGGTTAGAGACCAGGGTGGGGGTGCAGGGATGGGGCCACCAGTGTGCCTACTGCCACCCAGGCAACCCGACCAAAGTGTCCACCTTACAGGGCAGAGGGGTGAAGCCACGTGTGGACCGAGGGGCACACAGAACAGGGAGAAGCGGCGCACCTGGGCCGCCGGGCTGCCCCGTGGGAGGGAGGCTCCGCAGAGTGCCGAAAGGGCTGCCCAGCAAGGTGTCCCTCAGGGCCCAGCGCCTTGTCCTGCCCAGGAGATAGCACCTCTGGGCACACCTGGGAGGACACCTCCTCGGAGGAGGGGGAAGCAGTCACTCAGCCTGCCTCGGGACACACGGGGGCTGGCTTGCCAGGACAAGGCCAGTGTCCCCTGGCACCCAAATCACAGGGCTCTCAACTCTCCCTCAGTGCCTGAGCCTCAGTTTCTCCACTTGCAAAGGCCCCCGGCAGCAGAGAGTGAGGGACGATGGTGAACAACACTTAACCTCGAAGGGGGAGAATTTTCAAATATAGTGTGCGAAAGGCCAACGCGACAGAAGACAGAGCATTCTGACAGAAGGGAGGGGAGAATTGAAGGGTGTTTGTTCCCAGCGGGAAGACTAAAGGCAGGAGGATGTTCTGAGAGGGCTGTCGACCTCCTGGCAGCAGGTGGGCAAATCTAAGCAGCCCAGTGAAGTTGGCCGCCTGGGAGAAGCCAGGTCACCTCGGCCATCAGCCACGCTTGGGGAGGGGTGGCCTGAGGAGGAGAGGCCGGGGCACACCCACCATGCAGACCTCCAGACCATAGGCCAGGAGCACCAGGCCCCAGAGTGGACGCTCCCAGCCTTGTGCCCAGCACGTGCTGGCCCAGAGACGGCCAGAACCACTGAGTGGAATCCGTGCCCAGCCCTGGCACTAGAACAGATGGAATCCTACTCTAGCCCCGCTGGCCCAGCTGGTGCTCGCCCCCTCTAGTTCCAGCTGCAAACAGGACCCCCTTGCAGGGAGGGCTGGGCCTCTGTCCCAGCCCCCATGCCCACTGTCAGCCTCCCTAAACGGAAACACTCCGACCTTAACCGTGCAAACCCTAGGGATGGCCCCTGGGGCTCTGGCCGCCTTCGCTGCCCAGTGGAACACACAGAGGTCAGAGTCAGGGCCTTGCCTGAAGCTCCAGGCCTCTTGCTGCTGGGGCTGGGACAAGGACTGCAGCAGGACCGCAGCAGGACCGCCATCCCTGTCCCCCGCCTGCTGTCTCCTTCATAGGCAGCTCCTCTCTGCCCCTCGGTGGCCCCTGCTCCAGCACGCTCAGGCCAGTGGGCGGTCAGAGCACTAACTCTCTGCTTGAACTTCTTCCAAATGAGTGAATTTTCTGGGTCTCTGACATTGTCTCTTTAAGCGCTGAATATTAATTTTTAAAAAATTCTAATAATTTTTTTTTGCTTGAAAAAACACTCCTAAAATGTATTAAAACTCATCTGGCCCCCGAACAGAGTATCTGGAGCGTGGCGTTCTTGTCCCTCAATGACCTGGAATCGTTCTCCAGAACACCCATTACTGGCCTGGGCTGTCATTCCCCCCTCCCAGGCTCCCCGCAGGGTGGCCGGAGGCCTCAGCCCTCAGGGAACATCCGGAGAACACAGTCTGGCCTCTGTTCAGGGAGTGCTTTTCGGTGGCATTCCCAGCCCAGTGGGCTCATTTGGGCTGGAACCAGAGGCTCCCAGCAGAGTAGGGGGACGGATGTGGGCACAGCAGAAGCATTCTATAATTTCAACGGCCTGCGGGCCTGGCCCAGCCTCAGTTTCAACAAAGACGGCAATGTGTGTGAGGACCAGAGAGAGGCCTGGGATGCTGTGCTCTGGGACCCCCTGTCTGTGTTTTCTTTCTCCTTGGCTGGAAGCTGCTGTCACTCAGGGTTGCAGGCTACACTTCTCACCTGTGGCCTCCTTTTAGTCACGGGCGCGGGGGGAGGGGCCCAGCAGGGACAGAGGCAGCCCCTACGAGACTGTGAGGGGCCTCACAGGCGTGTCGCCTGCCTTTGGGATACCCAAGGCTGCAGCAGTCTTGTCTTGGATGGCGCAGTCTGCACGCACCATGGCCACTGACAGGACCAAGCTAACCTCTATGGCCTCTCCTGTATTTGTCGGTCCGAGTGTCTAAAGCCTGCTGAACGTTCCCAGTTTGACTGGCAGTGATCATGGCAAACATATCTGTGACCAAGGATATCAATTATGGAGCCACAGAGGGTCGTGCTAGAAGAGACCTTAGTGACCTTTTAGTCTCACCCCCTTGCTCACACGGGGTGACTGAGACACAGGCAAAGGAATGATCTGTCAAAGGTCAGCGCGACAACAGAGGCGGGTGAGGACGGGCCAGCCCGGGCAGCGCTCCCTTGCGGGTGTCCTCCGCAGGACAGCAGCCTGCGTCTGATGGCTCCCCTCGCTGCGGTCCCATGTGTTTTAATTGCTTCTACCTTTTCTTCTCATGCCTTGGGGGTGATTTTACAAAGGGCACAACTGCGACATTCAAACAAAGCACATACATGCTCAGGCTATTTTTCCTGATTTACGTTTTTAAGATTAAAGAGGAAAATACAATTGCAGGTAAGAGAAGCAAACAAAAAAGAAAAAGGAAAAGAGAGGAAGAAAGGACTTTTCGAAGCTTGGCCACCCCAAGCAGACCCGAGTCTTGGTGGGGTTTTAGTGACCAAACCCATAGAACCGACTGTGGAGGACCACAGGGCAGAGACTTTCCAGGGGCTTGGACCGCACTGCAGCCTGGATATTTGTTCACTTTGGTCTTGCAAGCTGGCAGCCTGGCTTCTTCTAGCTGGAGGTGTCCACGGCGCCCGGCGTGGTGGTACCACCGTGCACAGATTAGGCGGTGCGGCTGAGAACCTGACGGATCCCCTGTGAGAGTGTGGAGTGGCCGTCGGCACCATGGGAATGAGACACACCAAATCTAAAGCGACAAGCAAAGGTGCCAGTGGTGGTCTGGATACCACTGACCACCCGAGCCTCGTGACCCGTGCTGGAAGGGTGGAACACAGAGGGGGGACCAATCGGTTGCACAGATGCGTTTGCGGGAATTTTATTTCACGGGGGTCACGGAGGCCAGGGCCATCTCTGCCCTCTGCCAGGCCCTGTGCAAATGTCCCTCCCTTAGGAGCCAGAAAATCTGGGGCCCAAGAACAGGGGTGGTGGATGTGGGGGGAGCTGCTGAAAAATCCAACTCCCTCCCAGGAGAACCGCCCACCAGTGAGTTTCTGAGCCGCGCAGCAGCGTCTCAGGAACACACTGTTCTCTTTGTTGGGGCAGAAATATGTTCGATGCTGATTATGCAGACCGATGAGTAGGCCTCTCTCTTGTGCTCTCCCTCTAATCTGGAGTCCCCCTGCTCAGCAGGCACAAGCGCATGCAAGCAATCCTGGAAAATCACAGAATGAATTTTCTTGCCATCCATTGTTCTTGAGGTATTGCGAACGTCTGAAATTCCAGGTGTAGAGTCATGTAGCCGACTAGACTTCAGACGGCCCCCCAGTCTGAGCCAGGGGCACCGCCACCTGCAAAGAATGTCCACCTGGCCTGGCTG
>RJWJ010042070.1:0-13213 GCA_004363605.1 Indri indri | reverse complement strand
AAAAAAAAAAAAGGAAAAAGAAAAAAAGAAAAATTAACTGGGCTTGGTGGTGTGCGCCTGTAGTACCAGCTACTCAGGAGGCTGAAGCAGATAATGGCTTGAGCCCAGGAGTCTGAGATTGCAGTGAGCTATGGAGCTATGATGACACCACTGTACTCTAGCCCAGGTGATAGAAAGATCCTGTCTCAAAAAAAAAAAAAAAAACAAAAAACAAAAAACAAAAAAAAGAAAGAAAGAAAGAAAAGAAAAAAAGATGTTAGTTATTCAATAAATACATGGAAACAAAAACTTCAAGCTGGAAGGAGTCTTTGAGACTATCTACCACAATGGTTTTCTTTTTTATTTTCTTTTTTTTAAAGAAAAAATCCTTTATAATATTTTTATATAGTTTTTCCATATATCAAACATAGTGATGAGAGTTGACTTGCAGTGGGGCTGCTCACAGGATGTGCCCTGAGGTCCACGTGATGAGACGCCCACTTTCCTACTTTATGAGGTCACCTTGGAACACGGTCTTAAGGAGTAATTCCATTATTTGCTGGAAATAAGGAAATTGAAAAAGAGTTTAGTTAGTGTCAGTAAGAATTCAAGCTTACTTTTCCTGATTCTTAGATGAGCGCTCCATCCTTTGAAATGTTACATCAAAGATTAATGATTAAAGACAGATGTTAGCACAATGTAATTCTAGGCCAAATGGAAAATATCTTTATATTACCTGTATTTTGGAATTATTAATGCTGTGATTCTGCTCCATTAGTAGGGATAATTGCTATATGACTGCACTGAGTCATTTTAAAGGCTGTTAGATTCAATTGAATGCTAACTGGCTTTTACTACAAATAATAGGTTTGTTTGGCACTGAGATGAGTTATCAACAGCAAGTTCTGGCATCTTCAGAAATCATAAAACCAAGCATATATTCTCTTCATATGCTTGGGATAGTTTAAAAAAAGTGTAACTGGAGATAGTGGTATCAGAGTAGATGGCCTTTTAAGGGATAGTGAGATTAAGATTTTAGTTCATTTTTATGCCCAAATGTAAATGGAAGAACACCTGATTTGCAAACACCACACATTGCTCTCATCCTCTGCCACACAATTGCATGGAAAATCTGAAAAAGGTAATTTTACCTAGGTTGGCACAATCCTATGATAATTAACACAAGTCTGAAACTTACAACACATTAACCCAGTTCTAAAGTATTATAGTTCTGTTAACATTTAAAAACTCAGTGACACACTCTTCTTCCTGGTTTTATTAATTCTGCATTTATGGTTAATTCTATGAAATCAAATATTTTTTCAACTGGAAATATTATACTTGAATGGTAGTCCAGATGAAAGGAGCTTCTGTGTTAGATTTGACTATGTCATTTCTCTTTCTCTTGTGTTACCACCTTTTTGTTGTTATCATTCCTATTTTTTGGTCTAACTTTGACTTTGCCTAGACTCAGTCTCAAAGTCATTATCCTACTTCCTAGGGGTAACCTGCAGCTCTGCCAATCTTGCCCAAAGCATGAGAAAGTCTTTGCATAGTTCAGCCAAAAGAATAAATTGAAATTAAAGGTGAGATATAGAAATACATGCAAATGCAAAGAAATAGATTAGTTCATAAGGTGAAAGTTTCTGATTCTATTTTCACCTATGTCTGGCGTTAGTCTAGATTGCCAGACAGAGTTAAAGGGACAGCTAACTTTCCATTTCTTTCCCTTTGAATTGTTCTTATTGGCTATGGCACTTAGAGACTTTCATGATGGCATTGACAACTTCAGCTTTCTTAAGACCTTTTCTTTTCCTATTTTAAAGTCTCTGATTCCCTAAGGGATACCGATTCAGTTACAATTTCTTATGTGATTACCTCCTTCAAACCATCAGAAAATTTACATAGGAGAAATGATTGACATGCTCTGACCCCACTGAATGATCAAAATGGCTCAGGCTGCCCATCTCCATCCGTTTCTTAAAGTTCTTTTTGGTAACATTTTCCTTATTTCCTTCAGCGGAAGGATTTTCAAGACTATTATCATTCTGGCTTTGTAATAGGACTCCAGATTGGTAAGATTTACCACTTATTCAGGTCTCCAGCTCTATACCTGGGGGCCGAAACAAGAAAAGGGGTCATACTAAGATTTTTAGATAGTCAAAAAATGTCATTCCTACTAAAAGAAGAGAAAATATTTCATCTTCCCTCCAAAGCCGCTGTCAATGACATTATTTCCATATGAAGAGAGATGCAATTTCTTGGAAATGTGCATATATAGAAAACATTTGAGAAAGAACAGTCATCATTGAACTTTTATTGTTGATGAAGTGCATTGCTTTAGGACTAGACAGGTCTTGATACAAGTGTCAAATTTGTAAAGATTATCAGAAAATTAAAGTTCCTACACACATTGAACTATGTCTCTATGTTAATTTGAATACCCTCATTAGAATTACCCGTTAACTTTTTGTAGGGTTAGGGCAGCACCCCCTGGTTTTTCTCTCCTCTAAACCATTTAGATGGCTAAAGTAACCAGGCTTGTCTTGGTAAAACAAGAATCTCATCAGGTGCCTCTCCTGCTTAAGGCATTGGATAACCCTAAACCCAGGGTTATGTCCCTGCATTTTCTGGCCCCACCGTCTCTGTCCTTGTGCTTTGCATTCTAGGGCTGGTCTTCTTTCAGTTCTTCAATTACACCATGCTGCTCTCACCTCCTGGGCTTTTCATGGGCAATTCTTGCTTTCTAGAATGATTTTATTCATCCAGGCCCTTCAAATGCCTCTCCAAGCCCCACATCATTGAATTCTCCTCCTCACTGTCAGTGAACACTTGCCTCCGCCTTGTGTCAACCCACCCCAGGTCCCTGTGAGTGGGGACACCCCTCACCCCAATTCCCTGGGGCTCAGCAGGCCAACTAGACTGAGCAACATTGTTTGGGGAACTGCGCTGTGGGTGACATGGGGGAGGAGCAGACACTGCACAGGTAGAGCTCCAAACTCAAACCACTGTTTCCTTCCAGAGGCTTAGGGCGGAAAAAAGAAATCTTTAAAAATTAATATATGACTATAAATTCCTGATAAATTTAGAACTATATCTCAGATAAATACCTGCAGCAGGAATTTATAAATATGCAACAATGTTAATGGGGCCACTCATGGGAAATAGATACATTAGCTAACTTTGCATCAGGCAAATCCTCTTGTCCTAAGGCAAGAAATTAGATATAACATTTATTGAAAATGAGTACATTTTCTATCTGATTTTCCTAAAAAAAAAATCCAGATGGATTTGGAATTGGAATTACAGATAATGCCACATAAGCATTCCTAATTTTGTCAGCTCCATTGGGATGAAGTGTCTTACCCCAATCCCTCAGATGGTCAATTATGACTTAAATCCTCTTGAAAACTCCCTTAAGACTCCAAGTTACCTAATGTCAATTGCTCAGTTACAAATCAGGTTTCAAATGTCTCCAAATTCTGCACACTGAAGAAGTAAATGGAAAAAATTTGAGAGATGGAGAAGGACCAGATCAATTTGGACTTTCATGAAACTACGCATAATTAACAAAGAACAGACGCTTCCCAATTAACTGCGCTGGCTTCAGACCCAGGAAAATCTTTACTGATTCTCTTGGACAGAACTTAGCAGGGGGAAAAAGCTTGTAGAACCAACATATATTCTATAATAATTTATAATAATATTACCATTATCTTAATTGTAAAATGTTTATATGCCTCTGTGTACATCAGAGAGTTAAATACCACATAAATTTATTTAAAAAGAGGCAGGCATTTCCATCTAAGAGCCCAAGATTGAAAACAGATAATATAAATAAGCATATATGAAAAACAAACAAGTACTAAGCTGTGTATACAGCAAAATCTACCTATCTAAAGAAAGAACATTTAACATATATATTATATATGTATACATTTATAAAATTATATATATAAATTTTGTTTTAGATAAGTATAAACATAAATCTAATAGCAAAATTATTTATATTATATATATATAAATCTATGAGCAAAATACTCCAGAGCATTTACAAAATACTTGTACAGTTATATAATATTGACACTATAGAAAATATTACACTCACATTTTCTCATAGCAAAGAGAGAGTCCTACATATATCCATGAAAGAATACCAATCTCTAACAAAAGATACCAAGGCTTTGTCTAAGAAATAATTCCAAAGGGAATACAAGTTTTGAAGGAGGAATAAAATTATGAGTGTGCGGTCATAACAATACCCAATATATTAAGTTTCTAATTTTAAAAAGGGATCTATCTTTTCCATCCCTTTAAAAGCTAAGATTTCTAAATTTTATTATTTTTGCATATCTGTATATATAAATACCTAAAGTAATATTATTTTTATAATAAGAACATAAACATATTTTGTATTTAAAAACAATCATAGGTTCATATTGTGTGGTAGCACGTGAACTTTAGAGATGATGCAAATATTTCCCATATAAAGAAAGCAGAAAAGTAAGATGAAGTAAGAATTCATTGGAAAGATGGATAAAAGATGTACAATCTATCAATTTACAGAAGCACACACACACACACACATAAACTAGTTTAATGTATGTCAAAACATTGATAGTAAATACATCAAGATGGTAAGAATTAAGGTTTATTTTAATTTTCTATATTTTCAGAATTTTCTACAATCCAGCTTTAGTATAACACTTAAGATCTATGAATTTAGAGGGTCTCTGTGACATTTGATTCTGTCACATATTCACTAGATGTGTGACATTGTGTAAGTTGCATGAAGTAGCTAAAGTAGTGATATATAAAATTACAAAATAGTGATAATAGCCCCTACATTGTAGTACTGGTGTAGAAATTCAGTTACATGAGAAAATCCAAGAAAAATACTTACCCAGGTGCTTAACATTAAGTGCAAAGTATTTTAGTTGTGATAGCGATGATGATAATATTAATTAAAAGTAGATATAATGAACTATATAGTTATGATAGGTATGACATAAAAAGGATTTGATTATCTTAAGAACCAACAAAATTAATTTTTTTAAAAAGCAGTATTAGTCAACTTCTGCTTAATAAATTAGTTTCTTGGACAAATTTAGTAGCCAACATATGTCTGTCAAACAATCACTCAATCCTGTAAATAACCACTAACAGAATGCCACTAAAAGACCTTTAGCAAAATACCAACATAAAACGTGAACCTCTAAAGTAGCAATCTATAAAGAACTTGATTCTTTCTATGTTGCTAAGTGTTAAGAGCTCTTTCTGTCTCTCTCTGGGCTCTTCAACTTCCTTAACATCTATCAAGGCTGAACCACGGACTTGTCTAAATTAAGTACATGAAAACATTAAATCCTAGATATACTAATTTCTTCCTAGAAATGTCCACACTGAAGTTGAAGATTGATGTATTTTATTTGCTAGTCCTGTGTATCATTAAGGGAAGATAATAGGAAATAGTATCCATTAATTATTAACCCAGTAATTATTTATTAAGCATTTACTATGTACCAGACATTATGCTAGGCATTA
Source organism: Indri indri (assembly GCA_004363605.1). NCBI lineage: Eukaryota > Metazoa > Chordata > Mammalia > Primates > Indriidae > Indri > Indri indri. The sequence goes on along the minus strand of RJWJ010042070.1, from coordinate 7,690 downwards.
GGGATATGAAGCAGAGAAGGCAGACATAATCCCTATTCCTTCAGATATCATATTTTAATGTGAGATGCATATTGAAAAGAGCTGAAAAGAGAACAGTACAGCATAGTGTGATAAACATCATGAAAGCGAAGGTATAGGCTGCCCATATGGGGTGCCCCTGGATCTAGGAAAAGGTCACGGCAGGCTTTCCTGAAGGAACTATGACCTTAAGAATTAGTTGAAATTAACTAAATAAAGAAAGAGGGGAAAAGATAGAATAACACATGGTTAATCTTTTGGAGTAAAGACATAACATAGCCTGGAAACTGAAATATAATATAGCTAAAGAACAGGTTTTAAAAAAAAAAAAAAAAGTTAGCAAGGGATGGATACAACAGTGAACTTGCACTGTAAAGGATAGCTCTGTGATAAGGTACATATGAAACGTCCCCTGAAAATACCCACCGAAGATGAGCTTAGAGTCAAAAATTACAACTCTTGAAAAGAAAGCAGTATAGAAAGTTTTAGAAACAATAAAATGAATTGTTTATCATTGCATATGTGTATCATGGTTCTAACAGGAAACAGAATTTACACCAGATGATTCAAATGAATAGACCTAAAGAGTCCACTTACAGATATGTGTCAGGGTCAAGTAAACAAACAAGTTGTGGTGAAGCATCGAATGACTAGCAACAAGTAAGAAGGCTTTCCTTTCTGCTACGTCTTTTATAAAGGAGATTGAATTAATCTGGTGAGGCGCTGAGCTGGATTTGAGAGTGATTGTTGCTGTGGTTAACCTCAGTGCAACCTAGGGTTTGAATTCCTGTAGAGATACCTTGCACTTATGATGGGGTTGTTTTGGCACAAGAAAGTGACCCCCAAGCTGGGAGCCTCTTAAGGTCCAAGTGGGTCCTTGGCTTTGCACAAGAAAGAATTCAGGTGCAAGCCAACAGTATAAAGTGAAAGCAAGGTTTATTCAGAAACTATAGAAAATCTACTCCATAGAGCAGAGCAAGTTCTCCCTGTAGAAGACAACTGGCCCCCTGGTTCCTGTTGTCCCTCTATGTAAGCAATGGCTTAATTATAGGCTAAACAAGGGAAACAATATTCATGAATTTGTCCTGCCTCCATCTTGTTTTGATTAGGGTAGTTTCAAACTTTGTTTTGAGACTTCCTGGCTTGGTCAGACAATGTTTGCCCAATTAAGCAATGCCCAAAGCAGTGCCTGCCAGCTCCCTGTCTCATTCCCCGCTCAGAGATAACACTCCCCCTACTCTTAAGGGATTATAGAAGGAGGAAGACCTGCCTTCCATAACTGCTTCAGGCTGACTTTAGGGGCATTGGCCCTGCCTATCATGGGAGGAGTAAAAATCTCTGGAAACGGTCTAGGGGGCTCGGGGATAGCATGCCTCTGTGCTCTGAATCAGCTGGTGAGATGGATTGGAAGTCTTGCATTAGCATCAGCTGGAATCGCAATTACTATAACCTGGAAGATATAAATTTTACCAGAGGGTTAAATAAACATGGTCCAAAGATTAAAAGAAGGATACCTAAAAAGGGCCCTAATGATACTGGGCAAATATCCCTTAATACTACAATCCCCGACCCCTGGGCCACAGACTGGTACAGGACCATGGCCCATTAGGAATCAGGCCATACTGCAGGAGGTGAGCAGCAGGGAATGGCAGATGAGGGAGCAAAACTTCATATGTATTTACAGCCACTCCCCATCACTGGCCATCATTCCCCCACCTGCTCACCTCGGGTCTATGGAAAAATTATCTTCCATGAAACCAGTCCCTGGTGATGAAAAGGTTGGGGACCGCTGCCTTAACAGAATCCCAGATGGTCTGCGCAGTAGGGTTATTGATGTTATGTAGCCACTTAGCCTGTTGAAGGTTGGTTGCCCTTTGCTCTACCTCCCGTGAAACATTAATGTAGATGCAATAAGATGCGTTTGCAACAGCACTCACCACTTCCTATTCAGCCAAAATGCAACATGGTTATTTTCCGATAGCCAAGATGGACAGAAAAGGTCTTTTCCGGGGGGAGGAGGAAGTATAACGTAAACATGGTGAACTAAGGTGAAATGCAAGTTTGGTTAATAACTATGCAAGTGACTTGATTGCAGCCACTAGGAAGCAAGAAAAGTAACAATAACCAGTAGATTATTAGGAAAACACTAACAATAATTAAGAAAAGAAGAGTGAGCACATTCATATTAGTCATTTGTATGAGGGTGTTACTTAGCTTTCTTGCTGTCTTCAGGAGGCAGCCTGTGAACCTGCAGTCCTTTGTGGGCTCGCAGTTAGACAATGTAAAACAAGTAAACTGGCTCCTCTGTGCCACCCCGTGGGGGCTCATGAGAAACGGGCTTAATCCTAGACAAATGTTCCCAACTAGTTAGTTCCAATAATGACAGGAAAAGGCAGCTTATATGTAGCTAAACATTTAAATATTCTAGTAGCAAATCTATATTAATTTAGACAGAAGCAAAATTATTAAATGAGTCATAATGTTTCTGAATACAGGCCTGGTCCTTTGTCTCATGAAAGCAGTTTATTGTGATTATTCTCTTTTCCTGGGTCTGAAAACAGGACTTTGGTTAAATTGAGTTTGGTGTTAGATACCCACGAGTCAAGGCCCTGTAACTTAACAGCAAAGGGGTTAGTTAACAATATTTGACACAGCCTTGACCTGATTTGAGGCTGCTCATCAAAGATGTTACAAGGCCCCCAACACCCAGTCAAAACAGAATCATGTATCACTGTAAAATAACAGCAATTCACCCAACCAAGAGTGCTAATCAAAAAGACTTTAAAGGAACATGTACAGTCATGTGGATGCAAAAACCTCAACTTTCTAAAGTTTAGTTTTTTTCCCAGCAACCAAAAACCTAAAAGGACAATATAGGAACCATCCCAACAAAACACAAAATCTCTGTTTCTTAGGCCAGTTACCAAGAGGTAAAGAAACTCCCCTGTAGTGTGATAGATTTTCCTCTCCTATGGGAAACCCATCCAGACAACTCTAAAGTCAAACTTGATAAAAGGGCACCCAACTTAATTAGACACAGGCATGTGTCCAGGGTCATGTGCACACATCATATTACAGAAGAATGTGAACAAGAGCAATTGACTCTTAGTATGAAAAATGTTCTGACCACATTGAACAATTCAGACGTATCAAGAAAAGCCAAGAATAAAATTAAGTTATAATTTAGGAAAACATGGATTTTAAGATAAAGCATTTTACTGTCAGATCATAACAACAGACTTAGAACCAGAGGGGAAAAAGTTATAGGAGCCGATGATAAAGGTTAAAGGGGAGAGTTACCATTCTAGGCCTTTCAAGGGGAAAAAAAAGCAGAAAGCAGCTAGACATAGCAAAAGTTGAACTTCTGAGATATAAATCAGAAGTTTCGAAAGAAGCAGATTATAAGATTAGAATCAAACCTTTTTTTGCAGTTTCATTAAGAGCAAATCAATATTTCAAGAAAACCTGTGATTTTAACGAAAACTTTTTTCCTTTAATTATAGCCAACTCAACCATACACAAAATTCTTTCATAAATTCTTCTCCACGAACCTCATCACAACCTACACAGACCATCTACAACATGCTCAGACTTGCTTTTTTTGTCCTAAATTTCCTCTTTCCTAAATTATCACCCATTCTGTTCCAGGACAAAAATTCTCCACACAAGATCCTTTCCCACATAAAACCATTTCCTCTCTGTTCACTTTTTCTTCCCAAAAATACATTTCCATACTCATAGGCTTTCTATGTCTTTCTGCACCTTACTAGTTACCTTCTATCTTGTTTTTATTTCCCCTTCTAATCCATCCATTGAATCAACCCAAGCAACCTCTGAATTAGACAAAATTACATATATAATTTTTTCAGCACATTTTATGTGTCTTTCACAACACATCCTATTCATTGTTATATGCCATATATAGAATCACATTCATTGACCAGAATTCCTATTTTTAGTAACTTTAAATTTTGGTGAAAAACATAAGCAGCAGGAAATTTTGAATTGTCTGTTACAAACATCTATTTTATTTATATTTCTCCAATGTATTATTTTAGCCCTTTACTTAGATTTTAGCTATTATTTTAAGTTATTTTCTGTTAGCCATGTTTATAGCCTGTGAATGTAAGATATTTACCTTAGTGAGAAACTTAAATACCTGGGGTTTTTTTTGTTGTTGATAACTCAGATTTAGCTGTTTTTATTAGCCATTAGAATTAGTCTTATTTATCAAAAATTTACTAACTTTACACGAACTTGAAAAGAATTTAGAATTATTTACTTAATTTACATATAACATAATACATGTACAAATACACAAACACATTTAAACATATATACATATACGCACACAATGATCTAATATTTTTTCTACCTCTGAATTCCAGCCAAGATACCACAAATTCAGCAGTCTGCAAAAGGTCCTGAAATCCCCTGCTGGAGAGCTGGTGGAACCCCCCTTGGAGTCTGGGACTGAGGAGGCTACAGGGTAGGGTGCAGGCCTCCTGGGGTGGGGGAAGGGCATCACTTATGTCCTAAATGTCTGGAACAGTTTCTCGGTGCCTGGATTAAAGGGACATAAAAGATAGAGGGCCTTAAAAATCTGTACGTAAGGGATTTCTACCCGTCTTTCTTCCTTTACGCAGAGTAAGTCCAATTGTAAAATTGTGTTGTAGTTTAAAGAACCATTTTCAGGCCAAGTTTCCTGGTCTCCGAGTTGGTACTGGGGCCAGACGGTATTGCAATAGAAAATAAGCCTCTCTTTTTTCAGATCTTCTAGCTTAAATTTTTCCCAGTTAGTGAGGAAGCATCCTAGTGGGGAATCCTTTGGGATGCTTGTTGTCATCCCCATCTCTAAACGGGATTTCTGTTAGACCCAGGGACTTCCCTATGCCTGGCAAAGAACTGAGTATCTTGTCTCTCAGACTCCCTCCTTCCCTTTTCCTCTAAGAAAGTCAACAAGGCAATAGCAGCCAAACCTTGCAAAGTCAAGGTGGGTGCAATTGAGAAAGCACAAAGGCTAGAGGAGAAAAGATAGATCTGTGTGCAGCAATGGAGGCTATAACCTCCCGTATAAGGAGCCCTGGGAAACAAATGTTGCAACACACAAAGTACTGAAGAGGCTTCAGTTTGAGAACAAATGTAACATTGTAATCGGGCTTGCTGAAACTGCTTAGGGTTTAGGGCAAAGGTAAAAAGTTAACAGCAAGCGTAGCAACCTGAATGCCAGCAAGAAGAGACTTCAGACAGAATAGGTTTTTGTGATCTCAAGCAGCCTAGACAAATTATAAATCCAGCTCACTGAAGACACCAAAGGCTGGAGTTTAAGAGTCTTGGAAGCAAAAAGCCTAATGAGCAACAGTCAGTTTTAGGGCAAGCAAAGACGGGTCAACCAGAACTAAGAAGTGTAAATAACATGATAAAAAACACTAGCAGAGGGTACAAGGTGGTTTGGTTTGCAGAAAAATAAAACAAATCTGGAAATACCTAAATGTCCGCAAGGGCCTATTTTAGCCCTTTAACTTGGGGAAATACTCAACTGTCCCCAGTAGGCCTATTTCAGCCCTTTAACTTGGGGTTACCTAAAAGAGAATCCTCTTCCAATTGCTGAAAACCCTGGGGCAGCTGGGGGGTAGCGTGAAACCTATTTCAGCCAAAATGTGTCCCTAAGGGGCCTATTTCAGCCATTTAACTTGAGGTCACCGAAACAACCTGGCTCTGGCATCCCAATGTCCTCACAATAAGGGAACTCTATTTAACAAAAGAAAAGAATTTCAACATAAACAAGGAAAAAAACCTGCTTTATAAAGAATGAAAACAATTGCCCAAATTGCTGAAGCAGAAAGTATAAATGCAGACACAGAAGAGATCACTGAAGATGGCAAAAGGAGATAGCGAATTGTTGGATTCTTGCTTGGTGTGGGAACAAGTCCCCACCAACTCCCAAGGCCACAGTCACCTGGCAACCATCAACTGCTTTAATCTGCAGGGCATGGATATTAAAACTCCTGCCACCCTGTTACTGGGGGAGCCATAGTTAGACAGATGGAGTCAGTTTGTGTCCTTTAATTCACAAAGAGTCTCGAGAACAGAATTGGATAAAGAGAGATGGAATAAAAAGGGTCTGGCACTTTAGAAGACAGGGAAACTGAAAAGAAAATAGACTAGACAAAGGGAGGCTTACTGGTCCTTCTGGTTCCAAATAGTGCTGTGCGGTCTTAATGTGGGGTCTGGGTGGGGGTCTTCCTTTGTCCCATCTAGATTGCCAGGAAGATGACACAGGAAATTGACCCCCAATGCTGGAAGCCAATTGAGGTCCAAGTGGGTCCTTGGCTTTGCACAAGAAAGATTTGAGGAGCAAGCCGACAGTATAAAGTGAAAGCGAGGCTTATTCGGAAACCATAGAAAATCTATTCCACAGAAAGAGCAGAGTCAAGTTTTCCCTACAGAAGACAACTGGCCCCTGGTTCCTGTTGCCCCTCTATTTAAGCAATGGCTTAATTATAGGCTAAACAAGGGGAGGAATATTCATGAACTTGCCTGCCTCCATCTTGTTTTGATCGGGGTAGTTTGAAACTCTGAGACTTCCTGGCTCCGTTAGATGATGTTTGCACAATTAAGCAATGCCCAAAGCAGTGCCTGCCAGTTCCATGCCTCAGTTCTACTAGCACAAGAAATGTTTGATGGTGGGTTTTAGGTCTTCTCTTCACACTCTGCCTTAGAGAAGGTCTTACCTCATGCTGTTGTTCTTGCCCTGGCCCTTGTTAGCTTGGTGGTGGCAGTTACTGGGGGTCAGGGGCAGGATTTACAGTCTGCTGTTTTGAGTAAGCCTCAGTATCAGCATGTGGCCCCCTTGGCTCTAGTGCCCATGCCCTGTCTTTATTTATGGACTTCATTCATAATCCTGCCCTTATCCTAAAAGCAGGGTTCTCCTCTTTCCTACAGTAGCTGCAATAAGTTTTGACCAATGTGCCAAGAGCAGCAATGCTTGTCCTTTTCACCTCATATTAAGGCTTTTGTAACATGGTGGAGATATGGAAGAATGGTTCAATCAGAGTTTCTTGCCCTTGCAGCTGCTGTTCCTTTTCCTTGGTCTGCTGTGGACAACAGAACAGAGTTCTTACTTCTCTTTCCATTCTTTACTATGAGTGCTCAGCAGGTTCTATGGAGGAAGAGCCTGCAAGATGATGCAGACTCCCCCAGTTTCTGTACCCTCTGGGAGTTTCACACTGCCCATCAACCTGCATTCAACTTTTATCAATTTGTCAGCTATTGTAGCTGAACTCTTCTTAGAAGTTTCTAGTTGTTTCTACTCCAGCTCAGTGTGTTCTCGCATTGCTCTTCCTGTAAGCACTATTTCTCCTTAGATTTGGGTCATTTGGTTGGTGAGCAATATCAGCTGTCTAATAGGTTATGATTTTGAAGTTAGCCTGGCTAATGTTTATTGTAATACGGAGGGCAATTCTTCCCCCAGCTTTCTACATCTTGGGAGCAAGCCAAAAACATGGCTGATGAAGTGTTAGCTGAAATGCAAGTGTTTGCCTTGGAGAATTTCTGATATTCACAACAAATACTGTGAATGAGAAAATTTTGTTGTTTTAACCCATGGAAATTATAAAATTGTTTATCTTAGCAGCAGCATCCAGCATGTCCTGACTAACACAGCATTTAA
>RJWJ010042069.1:0-13277 GCA_004363605.1 Indri indri | reverse complement strand
GGGCGCGTGAACATTCACCAAGGACAGTGAAGAACAAGAGGCCCAGGGCCTGCCACTTCACTATGGGGACAGCCATGCTGGCCCGGGGCCCTCACCCTGAGCAAGAAGGAGACCTTGTGGGCACTCCAGGCCTGTCCTGCTGGCCTCTCCCTGCCCCATGACCTTGGGCAGCTCAGCTCGCCCCCAGCCCTCTGGCTCCCGATCCCCCAAACCCCCGAGGCCCCCGACCTCATTCCCACACAGCTTCTGCGACCCCGCTGGAGGCCCCAGTGCCCACCTCTGGTCCTCGGGGCCCCCCAGGCTCCTCCTGGCTCCTCCCTCTGCAGGACCTCGAAGGGAGGCAGGGGCAGGCAGGAGGCCCCCCCAAACTTCCCGGCGAGGTGTCTGACACCTCGGGTCACTGAGTGACAGTGTCCTTACAAGGAGGGGCCAGAGCGGGCTATGACCTGTCCTGAGCTCAGACCTGCTCACGTCCCATAGAGGACAGCCCAGGCGCGGTCCATGGGCTCCACCTCAGAGCCAAGCAGGGAGTCCATAAAATACAAGTTCCCAAACCCCATTCCGACGTTCGGAGCCCAGAACCCCGCATTTCACAGGTGTCCAGGGCATCCTCAGAGGAAACCTGGCAAACCGAGAGCTCCAGCCCCACACCCCGGCGAGGCCCCACCCAAGAGCTGCAGCCACTGCCACAGCACAGCCTGGAGGCCGCTCACCATGTCCTTGGGGCCCAGCCAGGGTGGCGAATGAATGAATGAACGAATGAATTCAAACGCCCTTCAGATTCAGCCAGTGGTGTTGCTCCCCGAGAGCCTGATGCCGCGCTTGCTGACTTGGTGGCAGAATGTCGATCCCCGGCCTGAGTCCCTCCTCCCCTCAATGTGCAGGGCTTCCTCACACCCCGCCCCGCCTGGGGTCCCCCTGCCCTGGGCAGAGATGCCAGAAATGAAAATGGCAGAGACAGGACACCCCAAGGTTACTATCACTGCGCTTCCTGCTGCGTGTGGACAGTAACTCGACCTCCCCAGCAGCAGCTTCCACCCCAGAAGCCCCCTCATTCCCCACGGGCATTTGAGAGTCGAACGAGACAACAAACGGTCTTCCCAACAGGGACGTGCGACCAACGCAAAGGCATCGCCAGGCCTGGACCGCTGTGGGAGCCTCCCCATTGCGAGGCTCCCCCAGGCCCCGCTGGCCAGCAGCACCACGGCCACCACGCACAGACACAGGCCCTGCACTCACGGGGCCGCCCCGTGCTGCGGGCTTTGCTCACACGCTCCTGCACTACTCATACTTTGCAGATGAGCAGATTGGGCCCAGAGAGCTCAGCAGGCTGCCTGAGGTCCTGGCTCCTGAAGGGTGGGGCAGGATTTGAACCCAGGGCTCCCCGTGAGCACCACTCTGACCCCTTTGCCAGCACAGGGCCCCACGCATGCCATGCTGGCTCCTACTCTATGACAATGCCCTTCAAAACTCAGCACAGACTGGCCATTTCCTCCAGGAAGGCTTCCCCGAATTCCCATGCCCACCAGGCTGCTTGTAGACGTGATCCTCTCTGGCAGAAGCTCTTCCAAAGACAGACACCCTGTTGCTGGCTCATTTGACACACTGCACAGGCACCATGTGCCTCTCTCTGGGGTTTTCTCTCCGTCCCCTGGCACACAGTAGGGCTGGCACTTTGCTGGGGACCCGCTGGATTTGTCCCGGCCAGAATAGTTTCCCTCATGGGGTAGCTATGAGGAAGCCTCCAGCGCCTCAGCCAAGATCTTTTCATTAGCCCCATCTTGGGCTGTTTTTGCTCTTTTAAAGTAAAAATAGTTTATTTTTAACATATCGATGCTGTTGTTTTCTTTTTAAGAAGGTGCAAAAATAAAAAAAAAATTAAAAAGATTTTTAAAAAGCCCAGGCCTGTTTCTTTTCTCAGCCTAGCATGTCTGCAAGCAGCCCTTCTCATCACACACCCCGCGGCTCTGTCGGGGGCGGGGGGCGGGGGGCACACAGCCCGGCTCCACTGAGATTGGCGGGCTCAGGATGGCGGGTGGGGGCTGCCGCTGGAAGGGAAGGAGGCATGGATTAGCCTCCTGGGACAAACCAAAGAAGCAGGGGAGGGCCCGGGAGGACCCCTCCCCCAGGAACAAAGGCCGCTTTGCGTAGAACCAAGGGCCTTAGCGCTGTAGCATCATCTGCAAGATGAATGGCTGTCCCTCCTGCGAGCTCCTCCATGCAGTGGGCAGGGCGCTGGAGCCAGGGGACACAGCCCTGGCTCTGCCCTGGGGAAGCAGCGGGGGCTGGGGCCAAGTAAGGAAAGGAGCACAGAGAGGGGCCTGGGAAGGCCTCCTGGAGGAGGTGGCTCCTGAACTGAGCCCTGAGGGATGACAGGAGTGAGGCAGATGAACAAGGATAAGAAAGACAGTGTGCCCTGCACAGAGATTCAGTCTCCTCCCCTGTCAGGTGGGGACGGCAAGGACTCGGCAGCCTCGCCCACCGTTTACTCACTTCTCTGACAAGCAACCACCGCCCATGTCCCTGGTCCCGCCTCTGCCTGCAGATGTGGATGCAGACAGGACCAGACAAGGCCCTGGAAGGTTCTGTTTGGTCCCAGGCCAGAAAGGGACATGAGGGAGAACAGCGACTACCACAGCCCTTGTGCTTGGCAGGGGCTCTGCGGAGGAGGTCTGAGTCTTCAGGGCGCCCTCGTGTGCACTTTGCTGCTTGCCCTAGGACCAGGGGGACGAGCGCGGCTCTGGCAGGCCAGCAGGGACATCGACCGAATGAGGGAAAGGGGCCACAGCAGCAGAAGGCTCGGGTCAGAGCGCAAAGTCCCACCCTGGCTCGGATTCGCCACAGAGACAGCGATGGCTGCCCTGAAGAGGAGGTGGGACCAAGTGAGCCGCCTGCAGCTCTGCCTGGGCTGCTGTTGCCCACAGCTGCCCCGACCCCCACAGAGACCTGCTGAGGCCTGGGGGGCGGACAGCTCTCTCGGGCAGCCAATCGGAGACAGCTGCGGGACGTGGAGCACCAGGGCCCTGCGATGCTGGAACGGCCCTGCCCGGGCCTCTCCGTTCCCTCCTTGCCTCCCCTTGATAACTCGAAGGCAAGCTGGGGTTTCCCAAGGACCCAGTGCTGCCAGGTGGCCATCCCCGTGGTGCCCTGCGCTGAGCCGAGCAAGACCCGTTCCTGGTGGGGAGGGGAAGGAGGACGAGCAGAGGAGGCCCTGGCCACAGCAGCAGGGCCACGAGCTGGTTTAGGACATCCTGGCGGTCCACTGGCTGCGCTGTGTGTGCAGAATCTGTGGCCACAGGGCCCCGGCCCCACAGCGCCAGCAGCCTCCTCCCCATCCTGCAGCCACGCCCCAAAGGCAGCCGAGGGGACTTCTAAAGCCAGAGTCACCCCCACACTCAAAATCCTCAGAACACGTTCCGTGGTCCTTGGCCTGGGAGGCAGCCAGGCTCGGAGTTTCGGTTCTGGGCCTGAATCCTGCCTCTCGAGTCACCGGCCATCCGGCTGTCAGTGCTCACGCAGGCTGGGCCCAGGGCCTCGCTCACACACAGACGAGGGGAGGGGCCCCGGTGTCTGAGAAACAAAAGCAAGAATAGGTGTGGACCACAGCAACTTCCTCCCAGCACACGCACACCCTCAAGGACAGAGAGGACAAAGGGACAAACTTCACCCTGAAGCCAGGCTGCCCTACGAAAGTATCTCCCTGGTCTCTTACGCCAAAATGCAGGTGAGTTTGGGGGTGAAAGACACCCATAGAGATGGAGGCCCCTGTCTTCCAGGCTGCGGGGGGCAGCCTGGATTACCCCAGGAGAGGTCCACAGCTCCTACAAATCGGTGCTCAACAGGTTCTGGAAAGTTCTCTGCTCTTGCCCCTACAGGTCCGGGGCAAGTAATGGTAATTATCTAGGGCACTTCCAGATGTGGGCGCTCATCCAGGTGCTCCCAGGTGTGGGCACTCATCCAGGTGCTCCCAGGTGTGGGCGTTCATCCAGGTGCTCCCAGGTGTGGGCACTCATCCAGGTGCTCCCAGGTGTGGGCGCTCATCCAGGTGCTCCCAGGTGTGGGCGCTCATCCAGGTGCTCCCAGGTGTGGGCGCTCATCCAGGTGCTTCCCCAGCCCCTACTGGTTTCCCTAAACCGTGTCCACCCCGTGGGAGCCATCCTTCTGCGGACCCCACCATTGGCCACTGGAGTTCGGGGACTCCTCTATGCCGGAGAGTACTTCGAAGTAAGACAAGTTAGAAAACAGGTTCCCACACCCTAACCCCAGTGGCACCTCAGAGTATGCTGGGGCACTGGGACCGTGTTAGGGGCCTGGGAGATGGCTCAGTCCCCACCTTCGCTCCCCACCTGGCCCAGGGAACGAGGCCTCACATAGAAAGCACCGAAGTAATCCATGGTGGACACGCGGGCTGGGAGCTGGGCTGGCAAGTCTCTACTTCAAAGAGCAGTGACCCTCACACTGGGGGACAGCCCCCGCCCCACGTAAAAAGGGAAGTCCCTTCAGCTCCAAGCCCGTGTCATGCCCTGTTCTGCCAGGTCCTTTACCTCTGGGCATGAGGCCTGGGCTGGCGTCCCTCCCCCTCCTATGATTTCTCCTGAAGAAACCATGCGGAGCAGCATTTATGGACCACCTACTGCATACCTAGCCCTGAGCTGAAAGAAAGTGAGGGATGTAAGATATAAAACCACCTCTGGGAGGCCCCACTGGTACTGGCGGCTGGAGCTGGATGCTGCGTGGCTGCTGAGTGGGGAACGGTCCGGGGGCTCAGAGCCTGGTCTCGGGGCAGCTGTGACTTCTGCCAGGGCCCTCCACCTCTGGGAGGGTCTCTGTCCTCGGCCGGGCCTACCAGGCTGCCAGGCCTGAACTCATTTTCCTGCCTCCCCACGTTCAGGGCGTCCCCACCCTGCCAGGGGAACAGGCCCTGGGGCCTCCCGACCAGCGCTCCCATTAACACGTGTGTCTGGGAGAGCTGTGCACCCTACACGCATACAGATTCACACGTGCACACACACGTGCACGTGCGCACACCCACTGGCTCATGGAAAGTGACAGCACTAGTGTCACCGGTTGCATCTCTGGGCAGGTTTCCTTGGCAACACCTCTCTCATGCACACTCTTGGTCCCGATGGCTCCGTGAGCGGAGCACAGCTCTGTAACCTCTCAGAGAGACACCTTCCCAGGGTGACAAGCAGATCCCAAGCACAGCGCCCGGTCATCAGGCTCCACCAAGTGGGGTGCTGGCCTTGAGAGAGAGCCAGCCCCAAACCGCCTGGACCAAGCCTGGTTGGCCCCGAAACACCACGTGGCTCAGCCCTCTGAACCTCAGCTTCCTCTGGGGCCAGGGGCACGGTGCTGCCACGTCAGGGGCCGGCGCAGCACCCGTGGCTGGGAAGGCAGCGTGACCTTCGACAGTGACATGGGGAGCAGCGTGGCACGATGGGCGAGTCTGCGCTGGGGCCACACAGAGGTGGCAGAAGGGGCCTGTCTTGCAGCCCCTACTGCCCTCTTGGGATGGGGCAGAGATGTGGCCCGGTGGCCCCACAGGACAGAGAGGGGCTGGGCAGTGCTGGCTGCCAAGGCCCCAGGGCTGTCCTTTCTGTGAACAGCTGTTGCTTTCTCAACTAAGGGTGGTGCAGGGCCACCCTCAGCAGCAGGTGACCTCCTGTGATGTGAGTCAGGGCTTGTCCCCCGCTGCCCCACCCAGACCCTGCCATTGCCTCTGAGTCCTCCGCCAGATGCCCGCCCACGGCCGGCCAAGCTCAGCCTGCCTCCTGCTGCTGCTGTTCCCACCGCAGGGCCTTGACACATGCCCTTCCCTCTGCCTCACCCTCAGCTCAAATCCCTCATCACAGAGGGACTCCAGAGCTACCCCCATGCCCGCCAGCCCCACTCGGCCCTCCCACGGGCCTGGGTGCGATCGCCGCCTGACGTCTCATTCTTTGTCCCTTCATCCCTCGACCACTGCCTCATCCTTCCATTGGATGGTCGCCCTCTGCCTCCCCACAGAGAACATCAGCTCTGGACAGCAAAGAAGACCCACCCCACCCACCGCGCACCACCACATCCCCAGAGCGGCCATCTCTGCGGGGTCACAGGGCTCAGCCAACACTGCCTCCCTGCAGGGCAGACCTGGCACGGTGGAGCCGGGGCGCTGGCCCTGGGGTGGAGCCGCCCTGCCCCCATCCCAAGCAGAGGGCGCTCGCGGTCTCACCTGCATCTGCTTGCCCTGATGAAAGCAAACTGCTCAAGCTGCCACAGGACTCCAAGGTCACCATGGCCTGGGCCCCACTGCACAGAGCCACATGCACGGACTTTTGACTGCCGCTGCCCAGTGGCCCGTTTCTCCCGCCCCCACCCCAGCCCTGGCACCCGCCTGGGCCTACCTTGGCCACACCTGGGCACTCCCCAGCCCCAGCGTTGGTCACTGTGGCAATGACCCCATGGCCCCTTCCACACACCCATCCTGGCCGCTGACCACCCCTGACCCAGGGCCCCTCGGCCTCTGTCTCCTCAGCTCAGATGACTGTGTGGACACCCTCTTAGCAAGCTCCACGTGTGGCGGTCCTGGCTCTGGCTTCCACAGGCCTCCTGGCCACGGTCACTCGCAAACAGACAGGCCCCGTCCTGCCCCGTCCATGCGGGGGGCCCTCAGGGCCTCAGTGTGGCCGGTGCAGAGTGGGCCATGTGCCCACACAGCCAGTGCGCAGGACAGCTCGGGAAAGGGTCCGCTGATAGTGATGTAGGTGCCAGGCTCGGGCTGCGCCACCTCCCTGTGGCAGGGCTCCCCTCTGCCCTTAGGAAGCTCTGACTGTGCTGCCAGCTCGGCTGGGCCAGCTGGGGGACGGCCCATCTCTTCTCCCCACAGCCTGGGTTCTCTCCAAAGCAGGAGTCATACAAATGTCGCCGCAGCTCTGCCGAGGAGGCTGCATACCCGTGGCCCAGCCAGAACTGCAAAGGAAAAGGCCAAGTCCCCCAGTGCACACCTGCTCGGAGGTACCTTGGCGCGCAGCATGCGGCCCACGGCTGGTCCTCACAAGCCAGGTGGGGCCAGTTGGCTTCCCCAGGTAGAGGCACCTTGGGCTCCGGCTCAGTTGTGTCCACACCACCTGGCCTCCACGTCTTTCCTAGTGAAACGAGGTGCTGGGCTGGCCGAGGGGCTGAGTGAGATGGAAGACCCAGTTCTAATCCCAACCATGCATGTGTGAGTTGGGGGCTTTAGGCATTCAGCTCTCTGACCCTCAGTCTTCTCATCTATAAAATGGGTCAAGGATGCCCACTTCACGGGGCTGAGGGCCAGAATAAACCTAGCCTAGGCTGGGCCCTGGTCAGTACCAGGGAAAGGCCACCCTGGCAGAAGCCCACCTCCTGCACAGCCCCCACCCTGCCCAGCGCTTTGCAGCTCTCTGTGGCAGAACAGCAGTGGGCTCTGCCTCCTCCCCAGGCCCCAGCTGGACCATGTCCCAGCACCCCTTGCAGCTAAGTGTGGCCACGTGACTGAGTTCACCAGTGGCAGGTGACAGGGAGCAATGTGAGCTGTCGCACGCAGCCTGAACCATGTCCCCAGAAATCCGTATATGGAAGTCCTGACACCCAGGACCTCAGAACGTGACCTTATTTGGAAATAGGGTGAAGCAGACACAATGAATTGAGTTAAGATGAGGTCATCAGGGTGGGCCTGGTGCACAGGGAGAGGCTGTGTGGGGGTGAAGGCGGCAATCGGGTGGTGCTTCTATGAGCCCAGGAGCACCAGGGGCCGGCACCCACAGGAGCTGGAGAGAGGCTGGGACAGGTTCTCCCTGGCAGCCTCGGAAGGATCTAGTTGGCTCCTGTCTGCGAGTCTAGGGTCTGGCAGAGCCTCCCGTAAGATGGTGCGAGCATACCGGCGAGCTGAGAGGTGCTCCACGGACAGCACAGGCTGGCGAGGGCGCCCAGAGGGCAACGGCATACTGGCCCTGCGAGGTGGCTTCCCTGGGAGGTTACAGCGGACAGGACGTCCTCCTTACGCTGCCTGAGCTTGACTGGAATCTCCTATGTTTAGAAACACTGGCCCATTTCAAAGCTCAGTCTGATCCGGTGGCACTCGGCACGGCGGCTCCGTCCATTGCGGTCCGGTCTGCTGTGGCCCAGCGCGGGAGCTCTGGCCGGACCCACAGCCGCTCACTAGCTTCATCTAAAGGAGGAAAACTTTTAAAACTTTAAAACTTCCAGAAGACAAAAAAGGACCCTGTGGACAATTAGAGGGGCATCCTGTATTCTGGTACGAAAAGACCCAACGTACATAAAGGGTAAATTCTCCACAAATCATGCGTACATGTCCCTGGGCACGGTCACAACATCCACAGCTTCTATTCCAACAGGCTGATTCGAAAGTCCCCGTGGAAGAACAAATGAAGGTAGTCACGATGGCTGACGGGGGCAGGTGCTGCAGAGACACTTAACATGTGGGAGAGCCAGGTCAGAGGACCAGATGGGAAACAGGCCCAGACATGCAGAAATTTAACCCATGAGAGAGGGGGCAGCTCAGGTCTCTGGGGTGCAATGGATTTTTTAATAAACGGTGCTGGAATCGTTGAGTAAAGAATCTGGACTTACTAAGGGGAGACTTTATACCAAGGGTTGATTTGAACGGCGAGGGGGCGGCTGCCGCAGTAGGGGACGGGGGACAACTCAGCTCTGACCACGAGATCTGCAGGGGTCTCGGGGGTCAGGAGAAAGGAGTTTTCTTTTAAAGAGAGGAGAAAACAGGGCCCGAAGGCACCAAGTGTGGGACAGGGGGTGACAGTGCTCCTGGGACAGGACGTCAGAAAGTCTTCCCCGAGGCCAGCTGCTCTCAGGTGGGGGCCACCGCTCAGGGCTGGAGGACGGACAGGTCTCAGCCAGAGCTCGGCGAACAAGCATTTTGTGCCCACTCAGTGGCTCAGTGGGGACAAAGCCAGGAAAATGGGCGCATGGAGGGTCTGAGCTGGCCTTGGCCCTGGGACAAAAGGGGCCGTCGTGCGTCCTGCCCCAGCCATGTGGGGAGGTGGGGGTCCTTGCAGTGAGCCGTTGCTGGAGCATGAGGGGTGGGGGCTTCCTAACCTGCGCTGGGGTCCAGGCGCCCAGCGCTCGGGTAACGTTCAGAATCGTCAGAACAACTGGATAAACACTTAGAAAAGATAAAATTGGATGGACTCTGGCATATCCCAGAATAAACCCCAAATGGATCAGAGATTGAAATGTAAAAATGAAACTGCAGACTAACCTAAGGAATTTGTAGTGGGTGAATTTCTTTATAACCTAAGAGTGGGAATAACTTCAAACGCCAGAATCAATAAAAGAAGATATTGACAACACTGACATTTAAATTTGATGCATGTTTTGTAATACACAGGAAATACTGGGAGCATGGCAAAAGCAAATATAAACAGAGTCAAAACGCACATGATCAGCAGTTTATGTCACCATTGAAGGGCTGATCCCCCCACCGCGGAGGGTGTTCTTGACAAAGCGGGGGTGGATGGAGATATCAAAACCTGGTCAGAAAAAAGGGGGACAGAAGACAGGAACAGATAGGTCCCAGAAACGCAGATGCCCCTCCAACGTGTGACATAGGCTGAACCTCACTTCTAATAAAAGAAACGCGCATCACACTAGCCGAGACACCACATCTCTCCAGCCAGATCGGCACCGTCCCAGGCTGGGTCACGCGCCCTGTGCAGCGTGCGGAGGAGCGGCCGCTCTCCCACCGCCGTGTGCGTACACATGGAGCATGAGACAATCTCGAAGGGAAGGAGACAGCTCTGTGTCCTTGTGCAGTGTGCTCTCCAGGATGTATCGTTCAATGAAAACCAAAAGGGACAAAGCAGGAATGCAGAATGCCACCCTCTGTACAAGAGAAGATGTGCGTTTGACCTTCTGCTGCCACGACAAAGGCACTAGAACCAGATGAGCACTCCCACCATCCATGGCTACAAAACTGGACAAAATGGATCAAGTGGCTATTTGCAGACATGGGACACAGGCCATGCGGGACGGTTGGAAGGGAGGCTTCCAAGCGGGCCCCACATTCTCCCTGGTTTCTGCCTGGAGGCACTTTCTGGACCAGAGGACAGGGAGGTGGAGCACGATGGTCTCCCTGAGCTCAGAGTTTGGGGAGACTGAGGCAGCTGGAATTTGTGGGGCAGAGGATCAGAGAAGAGGGAGCTACACACAGAAGAGATTCAGAAATGCGCATGAGTCCCCTAAAATCTCCTGGATGCCAAGCTGCCACGTGGAGGCAAGACGCGGTGAGGCCTGACAGAGAACGCCTCCTGGGGACCGGGAGCTGAGGGACAGTCTGGGAGTCACTCGTGTCCCAACCAGGGGAACAGGAGACCTTGATGAGCCCTGGGCAGGCAGCCAGGCATTGCAGACACTGTACTACCAGACCCATCCTCACGAGGCTTAACAACAAGCCACAGAGGGACCAAGCTGATCCACCAGGAAAACTGTTGCCGTCCAGGACACACATCCACGTGGCCAGGCTCAACAACGCAGCATCCGTAGTGTCCAGCCCATGTTAAATAAACTGGATGCAGAGAATCAGGAAAGTGTGACGTGCAATCAGGGAAAGGTAGCAAGAGATAGAAACACACCCAGAGACACTGGAATTAGCAGACAAGCACCCAGAAGCAGCCATCTTGAGTAGGTTCGAGAACGTGGAGGAACAGATGGTCATGAACAGATGGAGCATCTCAGCAGAGCAACGCAATGCCCTGAAAACAATGGAGACACGAACGCAGAAAAGTACAATATCTGGGCTAAAAATGCCACTGGATAAGTTTTACAGCAGACTGGAGACTGCAAAAGAAAGAATTAGCGAATTTAAAGACAGAGTAACAGAAATTATCCAATCTGAAGGAAAGAGAGAAGAAAAAGATTGAAAAAATAAGAGATTCACTGAGACAATATCAGTGGTCTGACATAATTGTCGTTATGCATCAAATCCCTTTTGGCGTCGCAGGAAGAGAGGAGGGAAAGACTGCAGCAGGGAAAAATGCTTAGGAAGAAATAATGGCCAAAATTTTTCCAAATATGATGAAAAAAATCAACCCACAAATCCAAGAAGTTCAACAAACCCTAATCATAATGCGCACACACACACGCACGCACACACACCCCAAAACACACCAAGGTACCTTGCAATCAAACTCTGAAATCCACAGATGAAAATAGAATCTCCAAAGCAGCCAGAGAAATACAAAAGCATTGCATATAGGAAGGGAAGACAAGAAATACCTCTAGCTTCTCACTGGAAACATCTTAAGACAGAAGACAACAGGATGACATCTTCAAAGTACTGAAAGAAAACAGCTGTCAACCTAGAATCCTGCATCCAACAAAAATATCTTTCAGGAATAAAATCCTATTTCCAGTTCCAGCTGGAAGACGTAGAGAGCAGATAGAGCGTTGCTCCCACCTTTACAATACGAAAAACGCCGAGTAAACTGCAAATTAATGGTTTTCATAAGGACTCAGAGAAATGAAGCCACCGGGCAAACAACTGGAGAAAGACAGGCACGCGGAGGGAGAGGCAGGACCTGCACAATTTCTCACCTGGGACAGATGCCACCAAACACTGTTACAAACAGATTAAAAAAAAAAAAAAAAAGGCTAGAAATATTTAAGGAATTACTAAAAGTCAAGCATGGGCAAGCATAAGCGTGGGAAGCCCCTGGAGCCACAGACAGGTGAGAGGTTCTCACCCTCTTAGGAATTTCCTCCAAGAATTCCACCAGCAGTTCACAGGGAAGATCTTCCTGGGGAGGACCCCAGGGAGCAGCACCCACTCCCACCCTGCCTACACCCATCTCAACATCTCCACCATCTCCACCACAGAACAAAGTCTACGGGGAAAGGACCACAAAAGTGGGGCCCATGGCACCGGAAAGAGTCCACAGAAGTGAGGTGGGGTACAAACAGAGAGGAAAGGTCCTGCGTGGTACTGGGGGACACAGGCAGGCACACGTACTAACCCAGCATCACACTGAGGAAGGCGGACACGCTTGGGAAGCACCAGGGGAAAATATCCAATGGTCTAACACATAGGTAATTGGACTCCGAGAAGGAGAAAGAGAGAAGAGATCAGAAGGATTTGAAGACATAATGGCTAAAAAAATGTCCAAAATTAGAGACGGCCACCAGATCGCAGATCCAGAAAACCCAGAGAACACCATGAGGGATAAATGTCAAGGAAACCACGCCTACCTGGACATGTCTTCAAACCACTCAGAACCAAAGACACAGAAATTCTTGGACATAGATGGGGAAAAAAATATATTATCTACAGAGAAACAAAGGTAAGAATTTCTGCAGACTCCTCACCAGAAACCATGCAAGTAGGACGGCACTGAAGAAATATTCTTCTTAGAAAAACTGCAGAGAAATGAAGACTTTCTCAAACAAAAACTGAGGATTCATTACCAGAAGACCTACTCTGAAAAAAAAGTTAAAGAAAGTTCTCAGGCAGAAGGAATATTATGTAAACGGAAACTTGAATTTAGACAAAGAACTGAAGATATTGGAATTAGAATAAATTAAGGTAAAATAAAATCACTTTTTAATTGTAATTGCTCTAAGAGATAATTGTTTAGAGAGAAGATCATAAAATTTATTGTGTGCTTACAGCACATGCCAAAGTGAGGCATGTCCTGAGAGTGAGAAGGAAGAGGAGGGAGGAATTACAAACACAATGTTAATGTCCTCACACTGCACTTGAAGAGATGTGATGTTATTTGAAGGGAGGCTCAGAGTACTTAAAAACACATACTGTGAACCACAGGAAAACCTCTAAAAAGTTTTTTAAAGAAGTATCAATAATTCAGTAGAAGAGATGCAACAGAATAATAAAAAATGCTTGATTAAGATCAGCAAAGGCAAGAAAAGGTGATAAATGAGACAAAAAAACAAATGTGGGCTGGGCGCAGTAGCTCACACCTGTAATCTTAACACTCTGGGAGGCTGAGGCGGGAGGATCACTTGAGCTCAGGAGTTCGAGACCAGCCTGAGCAAGAGCAAGACCCCGTCTCTACTAAAAATAGAAATAAATTGGCCAGACAACTAAAAATAGAAAAAATTAGCTGGGCATGGTGGCACATGCCTGCAGTCCCAGCTACTCGGGAGGCTGAGGCAGGAGGATTGCTTAAGCCCAGGAGTTTGAGGCTGCTGCGAGCTAGGCTAACACCACAGCCCTCTAGCCTGGGCAACAGAGCAAGACTCTGTCTCAAAAAAAAAAAAAAAAAAAAAAAAAAAAAAAAAAA
>RJWJ010042068.1:0-13209 GCA_004363605.1 Indri indri | reverse complement strand
AAAAATAAGTAAATCCATCTTGATCTAATTCTGTTTAAAAATACTGTTTATGAAGATGTGAATATTTGTTTTTATTCTTAAGCAAATAATGGAGTGGCAAACCTAATCTTTCAAACCTCTGTTCCAAAAGGGAAGCCATAACAGACAGCAAGGAAGAATGAGCTCTCAGCTGTGACCAGAATAATTAAAGCTATTAATGATCACTGGATGCATTTCACTACTCTGGTTAATTTTTATGGCTTAACTTGTCCTAAATGAGACATAATTAGTCTGAACCAAGAGTTAGCTTCAAAATTTGATTCTCATTAAGCATAAAGAATCACTATGTTCTTTCATTCTTATTCAGTGTAAGTACATGATATTTTCTGTCTCTGTGTCTCTGTGAATTCTTTAATAGCTATCTATAAGAACTCTTATTTTCTAGGGACATTAAAACCTGCTGAGGGCTAGGCGTGGTGGCTCACGCCTGTAATCCTAGCACTCTGGGAGGCTGAGGTGGGAGAATTGCTTGGGCTCAGGGGTTCGAGACCAGCCTGAGCAAGAGTGAGACCCCATCTCTACTATAAACAGAAAGAAATTAGCCAAAACAACTGAAAATAGAAAAAATTAGCCGGGCACGGTGGCACGTGCCTGTAGTCCCAGCTACTCGGGAGGCTGAGGCAGAAGGATCGCTTGAGCCCAGGAGTTTGAGGTTGCTGGAGACTCTGTCTCCAAAAAAAAAAAAAAAAAAGAAAAGAAAAGAAAGAACGAAAGAAAACCTGCTGAGATTCTAAACCCATGGCCTAAAATGCTAATGTTTTTTAAATGTTCTGAATATATTTTAAGTCTTAAATATTTAAGTATTGCATTTTCAAGTTTTTCTGTTCTTGTTTAACACTTAAATAATTATAGTTTTGACATTGCAATATATTTTTATTATACTCTTAATTAAATATAATTTTTAATTGTGAATAACATACCCTGAACACTACCAATTTGTGAGGATTTTAGAAAAATAATGTTATCAGCAAAAGAGAAGATTATTAACAAAAGTAAGATGGCTTCAAGTAGTAATACTTCATGATTTAAACTAGAGACAAATCTGTACAAATAAAAAAAAATCTTGTGCTAGTAAGTGCTTGAGTAGAAAAGAATGTAAAAGCTGTTTATTGGGAGATGCATTCTCATACATACCTAATTTTTTTTTTTTTTTTTTTTTTTTTTTTTTTTTTTTGAGACAGAGTCTCACTCTCTTGCCTGGGGCGAGTGCCATGATGTCAGCCTAGCTCACAGCAACCTCAAACTCCTGGGCTCAAGCAATCCTACTGTCTGAGCCTCCCGAGTAGCTGGGACTACAGGCGTGTGCCACCATGCCTGGGGCTAATTTTTTTTTCTATATATATTTTTAGCTGTCCAATTAATTTCTTTCTATTTTTGGTAGAGACGGGGTCTTGCTCTTGCTCAGGCTGGTCTCGAACTCCTGAGCTCAGAACAATCTGCCCGCCTCGGCCTCCCAGAGTGCTGGGATTACAGGCGTGAGCCACCGCGCCCGGCCATACATACCTAATTTTGACTGGAATCAAATCCTACTTGGTTACGTTTGTTTTTCAATCATTTGAACTATCAACATAACAGGACAATGAATGTGACCAATGTTTTTGAGTTGCTCTCAGTATCTTGACAATTCAAACTTACCTTAAAAATTAATATAACCAAAACCATTGACATGAGAGTTCTCAGGTTTTTCTTTCTGTTTTGTGTGCTCTTTCACCATCCAAATAGTTTGGGTTGGGGGACTGGTAATGCATGGAATCTACACAAGCCAGAAGGGGGAGGGGGGCAGTTAACAGGTATTGTAAGACTTCTGATGGACCTTTTGGAAAGCCAAGCCTAGGAATCTGATATGACGAGGCAGTTAGGTGGTACTAGAATTATTGCAGCTCTTAAACACATCAGCAACAAGAATCCATGGGTATTCTTGTCTTCTGTGATTCAGCTAGTTTTCCATAGGCCCGTTTCTTTCTGTCCCTCTAATAACTGACTTCCTCCACTTATTAATTACTTGCACAATACTTGACTTACCACAGGCTTAACATCACTTAATATCACTCCATGACATCCTTTATCTACCTCACTGGATAACTAACCAGTTATCTCTGGGATGTCCTAGTTTAAATCTCCCAAAGAAAACCTAATATGCCCAGATTATATTCTAGAGTCAGAATTTGGGGTTACACACATTTTTTATCCTGGACTTTCCATGTCCAGTGACTTGAAAATGGTGATAATGGGAGGAATCATGAAAAGGATGCTTGCATTGCTGGAGCTGCATCCCAGCCATGACACACTCACCTCTGGACCCCAGGCCCTGGTAACCTCTATACAGTTATATATTTAAACCACTGTACTTAGGGATCTATCAGTTACAGTAACTTCATTTTTACCTTGATTAATTCAGTAATTTGTACCTTCAACTGTGATTAATATCATAACAAATTCAACAGTTAGAATGAATTGACTGGTTTTACATAAAATAAACATGGATAAATCTCACTAACATAAAGTTGAATTTCACATAATTTATACTAACTTTAATGTGAAGTAATAGTATTTATTTTTCATGGGAGCATACACAATAAATAAAATATATAGAAATATGCATTGACTTCAGGATAGTGGTTACCTCTGGGGAGAAGGAAGGAAGGAAAATTAGGTGAAGGTTTAATAGTATGTATATTTTATTTACAAAAAGCTCTGAAAAAATTAGACAAAATATTTATATTTGGTTAATATCGGGGGTTGGCCCACCGGCATTTTACATGTTCCTTTTTTTCTTTATGTTTGAAATGTTTCAGAACTAAACATTTTTTAAAGCTCTCTCTCTCTCTCTAAATATATATATATGTATATTTTCTCCCATTCTGTGGGCTGTCTATTTGCTCTAAAAGTTTCTTTGGCTGTGCAGAAGCTTTTTAATTTGATCAGATCCCATTTATTTTTGTTGCTGTGGTGATTGCTTTGGGGGTCTTCTTCAAGAATTCCTTGCCTAGGCCGATGTCTGAAAGGGTCTTCCCAACATCTTCTTTTAGAATTCTTAAGGTTTCTTGCCTTAGGTTTAAGTCTGTTATCCATCTTGAATTGATTTTTGTGAGAGGTGAGAGATGGGGATCCAGTTTCATTCTTCCGCATGTAGCTATCCAGTTTTCCCAGCACCATTTGTTGAAAAGAGGTTCTTTTCCCCAGTGTATATTTTTGTCAGCTTTGTCAAAGATTAGATAACTATATGCAGATGGTTTCATCTCTGGATTCTCAGTCCTGTTCCAGAGGTCAATGTCTCTGTTCTTGTGCCAATACCGCACTGTTTTAGTTAGTATAGGGTGGTAGTACAGCTTGAAGTCTGGTAGACTGATGCCTCTCAGGTTGTTCTTTTTACTTAAGATTGCTTTGGCTATATGAGGTCTTTTCTGGTTCCATACAAAGCGTAGAATTATTTTTTCCCAGATCTGTAAAGAATGATAATGGGATTTTGATAGAGATTGCATTAGTTCTGTAGATCACTTCAGGTGGTATGGACATTTTAACGATATTGATTCTACCAATCCATGAGCAAGGTAGATTTTTCCATCTGTTTACATCTTCTACAATTTCTTTTTTTAGTGTTTCATAGTTCTCCCTGTATAAGTCTCTCACATCTTTCGTTAAATATATTTCTAGGTATTTAATTTTCTTTGAGGCTATTGTAAAAGGGGTTGCATTTTTTATTTGATCTTCAGCTTGACTGTTGTTGGCATATATGAATGCCACAGATTTGTGTGTATTGATTTTGTATCCTGAGACTTTGCTGAATTCATTTATCAGTTCTAGGAGTTTCTTAGATGAATCCTTGGGGTTTTCTAGATATAATATCATATCATTGGCAAAGAGCAAGAGTTTGATCTCATCTGTCCGCGTTTAGACACCCTTAATACCCCTCTCTTGCCTAATTGCTGTAGCGAGGATTTCGAACACTATGTTGAACAGAAGTGGAGATAGAGGGCAGCCTTGTCTAGTTCTGGTTCTAAGTGGGAATGGTTTCAATTTTTCCCCATTCAATATGATATTAGCAGTGGGTTTTTCATAAATGGACTTGATAATTTTAAGGAATAAGCCATCTATGCCTATTTTGATGAGAGTTTTTTATCATAAAGGTGTGTTGGACTTTGTCAAATGCTTTTTCTGCATCTATCAAAGGAATCATATGGTCTTTGTTCTTGCTTTTATTTATGTGGTGAATTGCATTTATAGATTTGCGTATGTTAAACCAGCCTTGCATCCTTGGAATAAAGCCCACCTGGTCATGGTGAATTATTTTTTTTGATGTGCTGCTGAATTCTATTTGCTAAAATTTTGTTGAGGACTTTTGCATCTATATTCATGAGGGATATTGGTCTGCAGTTCTCTTTTTATGTTGTGTCCTTTACCGGCTTTGATATCAAGGTGATATTGGCTTCGTAAATGAGTTAGGAAGGATATTGTAAATGAGTTAGGAAGGATATCATCTTTCTCAATATTGTGTAATAATTTCTGTAGTATAGGTGTGAGTTCTTCTTTGAATTTTGGTAGAACTCTGAAGTGTAGACATCTGGTCCAGGACTTTTACATTTTGGGAGGTTTTTGACTGCTCTTCCAATTTCTGAGCTTGAGATTGGTCTATTCATATATTCTGTTACGTCCTGGGTGAACTTAGGGAGGTTGTATGTTTCTAGGAATTTGTCCATTTCCTCCTGGTTATGTAGTTTTGGGGCATATAGGTTTTTATAGTAACCAAAAATAATGTTTTGTATTTCCACGGTGTCTGTTGTGACCTCTCCTTCTTCATTTTTGATCGAGTTCATTAGAGATCTTTCCCTTTGGATTCTAGTCAATCTAGCAAGAGGGGTGTCAATTTTGTTTATCTTTTCAAAAAATCAGCTGTTGGTTTTGTTGATCTTCTGTATAGTTCTCTTGTTCTCAATTTCATTTAGTTCTGCTTGGATCTTGGTTATTTCTTTTCTTCTACTTGGGTTGGGATTGGTTTGCACTTCCTTTTCCAAGTCCTTGATTCTATTTATTAGGTTGTCAATTTCTAAACTTTCTGTATTTTGGATATGAGCATTTATTGCTATTAGAAAGGGCTGATAACTAGAATCTATCTAGAACTCAAAAAAATCAACAAGAAAAAATCAAGCAACCCCATCAACAAATGGGCAAAGGAAATGAACAGAAAGTTTTCAAAAGAAGATAGAATAAAGGCCAGCAAACATATAAAAAAATGCTCAACATCTGTAATTATTAGAGAAATGCAAATCAAAATCACAATGAGATATCACCTAACCCCAGTGAGACTGGCCTCTATCAAAAAATCCTAAAACAACAAATGCTGACAAGGATGAGGAGAGACAGGAACACTCTTACACTGCAGGTGAGACTGCAAATTAGTGCAACCTCTGTGGGAAAGAATTTAGAGATAACCTCAGAGAGCTAAAAACAGAAATACCATTCAACCCAGCAATAGCACTATTAGGCATCTACCCAAAAGAGCACAAAACATTCTATTGTAAAGACATCTGCACCCAAAAGTTTATGGCAGCACAATTCACTATTGCAAGGATGTGGAAACAACCCAAGTGTCCGTCAATCCATGAGTGGATTATTAAAATTTGGTATATATATATACAATGGAATATTAGTCATAAGAAAAGACAGTGATCTAGAACCTCTTATACTTTCCTGGATTAAACTTAAGCCCATTATCCAAAGTGAGGGACCACAAGATTGGAATAATGGGCTCCACTTGTACTCTCCATCAAATTGGTACTAACTGATCAACACTAGGGTGATCACGTAGCAGTAATATTCTCCAGGAATTAGGGGTATGGGGGGTAAACCAGCAACTAAAGGACACAGGGAGCATTGTAGGGGGAAGGGCATGCCTTTAACCCTTGCTTGGGTGAAGCAAAGACATAAAGTGTAACCATAATGTTTGTACCCTCATAATACCCTGAAATAAAAAAAAAAGTCCCAAAACAATAAATGTTGGCATAGATGCAGAGAGATAGGAACAGTCATACACTCCTGGTGGGACTGCAAACTAGTGCAACCTCTGTGGGAAGCAATATGGAGATACCTTAAAGAGATAAAAGTAGAATTACCATTTGATCCAACAATCCCATTACTGGGCATCTACCCAAAAGAACAAAAGACACTCCATAATAAAGACACCTGCACCCAAATGTTTACGGCAGCACAATTCGCAATTGCAAAGATGTGGAAACAACCAAGTGTCCATCAATACATGAGTGGATTAAGAAAATGTGGTATATATATACCATGGAGTACTATTCAGCTTTAAGAAACAATGGTGATATAGCACCTCCTGTATTCTCCTGGATAGAGCTGGAACACATTCTACTAAGTGAAGTATCCCAAGAATGGAAAAACAAGCACCACATGTACTCACCATCAAATTGGTAATAACTGATCAACACTTAAGTGCACATATAAGAATAACATTTTTGGATGTCAGGCGGGGGAGGAGGGGAGAGGAGGGGAGAGGAGGGGACAGCTATATGCATACACAATGAGTGCGATGCGCACCACCCAGGGGATGGACGCACTTGGAGCTTGGACTTGGGGGGGCGGGGGGTGGGAAGGGCAACGGCAACATACCCAACCTAAACATCTGTACCCCCATAATATGCTGAAATTAAAAAAAAAAAATAAGAAAAAAAATATATGTAAAATTATCCTTCCTCCTAAACTTGATTTCCAATCCAATGACTCCGTTTGTCTTTAGAGATAACCCATATCATGAGTCTCTTTTAACATCCCAGGAATCTTACAAGACTATGTTGCTCAATACGTGAGGCTATTGCCCACTAGGAGTATGGCTAGTCCAAATTGATATGTGCTGTAAATGTACAACATACACTGGATCTTAAGGACACATTAGTTAAAAAGGGATGTAAATTATAATCTACTACATACCCAAATGATATTTTGAATATGATAAATTAAATATATTAGTAAAAATAATTTTACCTGTATCTTATTTTTTTTTTGGTAAAAAATGGGACTACCAGAAAATTAAAAATTAGAGAAATTAAATGTTTCATTCGCTATCATACAGTTATTTTTTAATCATAATGAACTCTTAGTGACTAGTTTTAGTGACTAGTGAACTCTCAATGACTATAAAGATTATAAAGTCTATAAAAATCTTAAACCACTGTGTTATGCTGCCTTTTTTTCAAACTACTCAAGGCATGCAAAACTATGTTCATGCAAATACAGTTGGAATAACTGACCTAAGGTTACACATCCTGAAAATACATAATCAGGAGAAGATATTATGATTTATTTGGTAGAGTATTCATATCGTTCCATTCTTTTGAGATAAGGAATATCACTATGCAATTGCTCTCAAACCTGGCCACAGGTCAAAATTACCTGGAGAGTGTTTTAGGAATAGAGATTCCTAGGCTCAACACTTGAATCTATTTTTTTTTAAAGAACCGCATTTTTAAATAATAAGGTTTGGCTAGGTAAGAGAATCACAGTCATAATGTGCATGGTTTCTCAATTTAAAAAATGAATTTTTTGTTATATAAGAAAAGCATATTTTATATAATAAGTGAATATCTGTGTGAATTAAATAATGAAGATTTTGTTTAATGAAAATTTTAAAGGGATAATCTTAATCACTTTGTTATTCTTTACAATAGTAAAAAAATATGGAAGCAACAGAAATGAATTCGGAACTTGTCTATATAATGTTCTATTTATTTTTAGATTAATTTTTTAAAGACTGAAGTGGAAAGGAAGAGCAAAATGATCCGAGACCTCCAGAATGAGGTAAGATTTGGATTTCAGTCAAATTTTATACAAATCAAAGATTATATACAAACATGCATATAAATTTGCCATAGTTTGGAGAATTAATCACATACAGACTTAACCTTCATTGACTAAGGGAGAGAAACTGTAAGGCTAAGAATTCCAAAGAGTGGATAATCTTTATAATTATATATACTTGATAATTTTATTAGTCCACATTTCTCTATTTATTTTTTTAAATTATATTTTGCTTGGGCTAATATTAAAAATCAATTTTCATTTCATAAGTTTATTTGTCTACCAAATGACATCACAGACATTGGAGAAAAAAAGCTAGCTAGAAATTATCTCCATGTTAGAAAGAGTCAATCTGGAATGAAAAATGTATTTAAGGATAATCTCAGAATAATGTAGATTTGAACATAAACAAGCTATAATCATTTTCATGATATTCTTTAAAACTTAAGGATCCTATTAATTATTGCATATTTTTTCTCTCTTAATTGTATGTCTATCTTGTTATATAGTTTATTTTCTATAATTTCTCCATTACCTTTTTATTTCCACATTTTTATTTCCCTTTTATTAAATGTAATTAGTTGATTAGTACCATTAAATAATGGCTAATTAAAGATAAATCTTTGAGTAATCCCACTAATTATGATTTATTTTGAATTTTAAGTCCATCTCTTTAGACTTTACTAATCTATAATTCTTCCCACATACCTACCTTCCTTCTTTCCTCCCTCCCTCCCTTCCTCTCTCCCTACCTTCTTTTCATTTTTGAGACATTTAATCAACAGATGAATGACAAACGTTCTTCTAGATGACTTCCACCTTGATGTAAAAGTTAAAAGATAGACTTCACACATACTTTGGTATCAAGTTTCTGCATCACTATTCTGATTATGACATTAAAATGGTTTCTCAGATGTGAAAAGAAAGTATAGAACAAAGTAAGCAAGGATAATTTTAAATGGCTTTTTGATGATTCTAATGTCTTTTTATTTTTTAATGACATTTTTTTCTTTTGAGTCTTCTCAAGAACGTGTAATGGTGGATTTGATAAATTTTCCTTGAGGCCTAATTCTTCTTTTTTTCCTGATTATAGTGGAAGAATATAAGCAGACCAAAGTTATCAGAATACTGGATATGCTGGATAATTTTTTGTTCATTAGAGCTCATTTAGAGCTCAGTGAGAGGACTGGATTACTCAAGTCAAAAAAGGCCCACAGATCATTTAAAACAAGGGAAACATTTAAAGCAACATTAACTTCAGTACTAAAACAGGATAGGGAATACACTTGCATAGGAATACACATACACACGCACACACACACGGAGACATAAACACACACACGGAGATGCAAACATACACACATACACACAGAGCAATATGAACCCAGTTATATGTATGAGAGGATTATAGGTTAATTTACATCTTTGTATATGTAGAATAAGTTCACTTTTAATCTTAAATACTTTCTAAAAATCTAGAGTTCAACTAAAAAGACACTTTTTCAAAATAAAACTATGAATTATTCATAACAAGTAAATATGGACACTACCAAAATACTTTGGTTTTGGGGAACACTTTTATAGTAAAATCATAATTTGATAATTGTGTGGACTAGAATAATTCTAAAAGAAATACAACTCTACAGAATTAAGATTCGCTAGATGTAAATTCTGTAATTGAAGTTATTGCTATTAACTTTAATAATAATGAAAACCTATGGGATGAAAATTTATAATCAAAAAAGTTTTGGACTTCTTCTTAACAAAAAAGTGCAAATGGTGAACATATGTCATCAACTGGGTATTTTTAACTTTATTTCTTTATATTAATTCTTTGAGTTCTTAAATTTATCATTTAGGCAAATGATCAATATGTGGAGATTAAGATAGACTTAATGAACAAAATAGTTGACCCACACTCTGTACAGTGAAATTACATGGGCATTGTTTAGAACATTTTTATTTCAGAAGTAAGAAAATAACAGGTAAATTGATTAAACAGAGTGCAAAGAAGTGAGGGAGACAATACAGGTATAAATAGATTTCTGGAAGAAGCTTGAAATTCCCTGAGTGATTACTTTTTGAGTTGATATGGATTTTTGTAAAGTTGTTAAAGAATAATTAGGATTTTTCCATATGCGAAGGCAAATAACTTAAAAGGAACTTTTACCTTAGTACCCAGGGATTTAGTTTTTAAGATTTAAGATTTTTAATACAGAGAAGAGAGAATTAGACTAGAAAGTGTGAGCTATGGGTAATCAGAGCATTTCAAGCACTTTTATTTCATATCTCTGTATCTGTTATATCTTCTCAAAGGCATCGCTTTTAACTTCTTTGTTGGCTTATTGTAACTTTAAAAAGCTCCATGGTGATTTAGGTGCTTTCGAAGTTTCAGTTCTTGGCTCTCTGTTTGTTGTTTGTACTCTCTTTCATGGAATATTCAGATCAAATCTATTCTGCCATAGTGTGTATTTCTTTGTACCAAATCACCATATTAGCAATTGATAAATGGTAAAATGATGTCAGTAAAATTTCAGAAATCATTTTGTTTTGTTCCCAATATGTTGAGTTCTCAAGCAATCAGGTGAAAGACTTGTCAACAAAGCTTACATGTGCTCACTCACATGTGAAAGCAAAATATCAAAATTTTAGAGAAATGTTTATCAATTCAAGGGCATAAGATAAAGACTGAAACTGTATAGAAGGGTTTCCCTTTAGGGCTTGAAGTGGTTGTTTAGTGCCTTCAAAATTCCTATGCTTTTTCATTGCACCAAGATGTCTGGCTAAGCTGTAAATACAAAAGATTCCGCTAAGACTTTCCCCCTTCATTAAAACAAAAGTTGAATGAAGAATCTATTAATATGTCAGATGATAATGTGCTTTATTAAAAGTCAATTCCCTTCAGGAAGAAACAATAAATTCTGAGTGTAAAACTGCAAAGAATTTACTCACTATAATGTTTGGAATAAATACTGGAAATACTACTTTTGCACCAACCTAATATTAAGTTGTGCTTGTACTTTTTAAATTTTTTTCTGTGTGATACAGACTCCTTGAAGTTAGCCTACCTTCTGTAGAATATAGCAATTTACATTTTTTACAAAAACAACACAGGGCCAGGACTTCGTGCAGACTGAGAATAAATCAAGACCACATTTAAGTCTGTTCTTAGCATCAATGAATTAAAGAAACATTGAATACTAACTACCTCCAAATTTGGAGATCAAAGCTGATTTACTAATTTGCTGTTAATATATTCTCCAGTAGGGATGCTTAGAGACCTTATAATATATAAAGATTCCTATCAGGGAATTTCTGGTCATCCTGAAATGAAGAGTTAACAGACAAAAAGTATATGTGCATAAGTGTATTTTTCAAGGAAGGGGGTCTGGATTCTCAGAGGGAATCCTTGACCAGAACAAAAAATAATAAAGGTCAATAACCACTGATTTAGAGAAAACTTCAATTTTAAGAAGAAAACCCATTTTGGTTCAACTCCTGTGGCTGTAAATCTTCCTTAAATAAATTATTCCACCTTCTTGCCTCAACAAACACACTGAAGTGGGGATGATGGAACACTTCCTAATGCGACAGGGTGCTTCAGGGTCATCATTCTGAAAATGGATTCTCTTGCCTGCCTGCTGATGAATAGGTGTGAGAGTTTGAGTCAAATATATACTGAATCCAGGCCATGCCTAACAGGTTTTTAAATCATTTAATTGTAATTTTTTATACTTTATTTCTGGTGATTTGCCTCTCTTAGGTGATGATTTCTGTGAATTTTTGGTCAACTCATTATTCTGGTTAATTTTGTATCCAATACCTCAAGCTTACTATGACCTATCCACATTTGATCCTATGGCTACTGTAAAAAAGTACCAAAAACTGATGGCTTAAAACAACAGAAATTTGCTATCTTATTGTTCTGGAGGCTACACATCTGAAACCAAAGTGTCAGTAGGGTCATGCTTCCTTTAAAGGTCCTGTGGAATAAGCCTTCCTTGCCTCTTCCTAGCTTTTGGTGTTTTCAGGCAATCTGTCACATTCTATGGCTGTGGTTGCATCGCTCCAATCTCTGCTTTCATTTTCACTTGACTTCCACTTTGTGTGTCTCTGGGTCTTTGTGTTTCTTCTCCTTGTCTTATAAAGACACTAGTTACTGGATTTAGGACACACTCTAATACAGTATGACCTTGTTTTAACTTAATTACATGTGAAAATACCCTATTTCCGAATGAGTTCCCATTCTGAGATTCCAGGGGTATATCAATTTTGGAATGATACTATTAATATTTAGACCACTCCACCATCAGTGGCAATTTATATTAAATATATTCCATGCAAACAGATTAGTCATTGTCAATAATATGCAAGGAAGAAACATTAGTGTAAGTCTATCTAAGGAACTATTCTAATATTGCTTATTTAGATGTATATATATAATTTATCCATATGTTCATTTCTAGAATAAACACATTACTTAATTTCCACTATTGTTCCAACATTGTGCAAGATTCCAGAAGGATATGAGTATTATTAAATTTCAATGATATAAAACAATCTTTGAACGTGAGTAATGTAAAAAACAATATTTAGTATTATATAATAGGTGACATACTTGCCACACATGATACGATAATATTATGAAAATTGAAAACAACGTAATATGGAACAAATTTAAATAAACACTTTACTATGAAATATTGCAAGGGGAATGATGAAGACAATAACCTAGTCGGGTGTAGTGATCACTGAAGGTTTCATATCAGGGTGGCTTTTGAAAAGTATGAAAGAATTAGAATTTATGGCTATCTTCTCACAACTAGGAAAGCAAATATGAAAAAGGTTGATAACCTCAAGAGTTCCCTAAAGAAATTGTTACTTACTTATTGGTGTGAATAAGGGAGGTAATTTTGATGGTGTGTTGTAGCTGAATCTAATTTCAGGCCAGCTTGGTTGCAAAGAATGTTTGCAGTCCTCAAATGCTGTGAGTATCTGTTATAAGAAAGCACTGGGCAGCCAATCTGATGGATGTAGCCAAAATCCCAGAGAAGATACTGAATTGGTCACATACCTGAGCCAATCATCACAGCCAGGAAAATGAGCAATTGATTGACAAAGTCATAGTAACACTACTGCCCTTTTTAAAGATGGGTTTAACGCTACTCAAAACACAAATAGATTTGACATAGAAAAGGGTCCGTTATAGAAGTGTGCCCAGATATTGGACTGATAAAATAAAATATATCCAGAAAACCATCAAACATTTCTACTCCTCCTTACCATCCTCAGTCATTTCCTTAATATCTCCAGATCATAGAACATAAGTAATATTTTAATCATTTCTGGTCCCTAATC
>RJWJ010042067.1:0-13214 GCA_004363605.1 Indri indri | reverse complement strand
CACAAAGAAACCATAAAAACAATACAGGAAATGAATGAAAAATTCACTAAAGAAACCTAATTATTAAAAAAAATCAGACAGAAGTTCTGGAAATGAAAAATTCATTCGAGGAAATACAAAACACAGTGTAAAGCCTTAAGTATAGACTAGATTAGATAAGAATAGACTAGGCAGAAGAAAGAATCTCAGAGCTTGAAAACAACACCTTTGAATTAAACAAGTCAGTCAAAGATAAAGAACAGAGAGATAGGAGGAATGAACAAAGCCTACAAGAAATATGGGATTATCTAAAGAGGTCAAACATAAGAATCACAGGCATCCCTAAAGGTGAAGAAGAAAACACACAAGGGTTGGAAACCTATTTAAGGGAATAATTGAGGAAAACTTCCCTGGTCTTTTTAGAAGTTTAGATATCCAGGTAAAAGAAGTTCAACAAACACCTGGGATATTCATCACAAAGAGGCAATCACCGTGACACATAGTCCTCAGACTGGCCAAAGTTAACACGAAGGAGGAACTCCTGTGAGCCATAAGGCAAAAACATCAGGTAACTTACAAAGGAAAACCCATCAGGCTAACTGCAGACTTCTCAACTGAGACCTTACAACCTAGAAGGAGGGACTGGGGCCCCATTCTCAGTCCTCTTAAACAGAATAATGGCCAGCCTAGAATTCAGTATCCTGCAAAACTAAGTTTCCTGTATGAGGGAAAAGTAAAGACTTTCTCAGACAAGCAAACACTGAGGGAATTTGTCAAGACCAGACCTGCAGGAAGTACTCAGATCTGCAGTATACATCAATCAGCACAATAGATACCCACCAATGTAAAATCACCCAAAAGCTAAAGCTCAGAGCCCATATACCACAATGGCTCAAACAGTAAAACAAAGCAATAAGGTTCTACCCAACAGCATGAACAGAAATGCATCCCACTTATCAATGCTTTCAATAAATGTGAATGATGTGACTTCCCCACTCAAGAGACATAGGCTGGCTGAATGGATAAAAAATAGAAGCCAAATTATCCATTGTCTCCAGGAAACACATCTAACCCACAAAGACTCATTCAGACTCAAGGTGACAGGATGGAAAACAATATTCCATGCAAATGGAAATCATAAGAAAGTTGGTGTAGCCATTCTCATATCAGAAAACATATACTTCAAAACAGCAATAGTAAAGAAAGACAAAGATGGTCATTATATAATGGTAAAGGAAGAAACTCAACAAGAAGATATAACAATACTAAATACTTATGCACCTAAAGCAGGTGCACCCAGATTCATAAAGCAAACCTACTAGATCTAAACAAAGTGATAAACAGCAGCATTGTAACAGCCGGGGACTTCAACACCCCACTGTCAGAACTGGACAGATCCTTCAAGCAGAAAATAAATAAAGAAACACTGGACTTAAATGGGACTCTAGAACAAATGGTCCTAAAAGACATTTACAGAATTTTCTACCCAGAAGCTACTGAATACATTCTTCTCATCAGCACATGGAACATTCTCTAAGATTGATCACATCTTAGGCCACAAAACATGTCTCAACAAATTCAAAAAAATAGAAATTATACCATGTATCTTAGACCACAGCAGAATAAAATTAGAAATCAAATCCAACAGAAACACTTGACTCTACACAGTCATGGAAATTATACAACCTACTGTTGAATAATTATTAGGTCAAGGAGGAAATTAAGAGGGAAACCAAAAGATTCCTAGACTGAATGACAAAGGGGACAAAAGTTATCAAAATCTATGGGATTCGGCAAAAGCAGTCCTAAGGGGAAAGTTCATAGCTTTAATTGCCTACATCAAAAAGACAGAAAGATCACAAATCAACAATCTAATGAACTTCATCTCAAGGAATTAGAAAAGGAAGAGCAAACCAAACCCAAACCCAGCAGAAGAAAAGAAATAACTAAAGTCAGAGCAGAACTAAATGAAATCGATCTCAAAAGAATTATACAGAAGACTAATGAAACAAAAAGTTGGTTCTTTGAAAAGATAAACAAAATCGACAGGCCTCTCACTAGATTAACCAAAAATAGAAAAGAAAGGACCCAAACAAACTCAATAATAAATGAAAGAAATGAGGTATAACCGATACCTCACAAATACAAAATATCATCTCTGAATATTATAAAAATCTCTATGCACATAAACTTGAAAATGTTGAGGAAATGGACTAATTCTTGGAAATACACAACCTCCCAAGGCTCAATCAAGAAGAAATAGAACTCCTGAACAGACCAATAACAAGCAATGAAGTTGAAGCAACAATAAAAAAATCTTCCAACAAAAGGAAGTCCTGGACCAGATGGTTTCACAGCCAAATTTTATCAGACCTCCAAAGAAGAATTGGTACCCATACTGCAGAAACTAATTTATAACATAAAGAAGGAAGGAATCCTCCCCAACTTGTTCTACAAAGCCAGTATCGCCCTGGTACCAAATCCAGGAAAGGACACAACAAAAAAGAAAACTATAGGTCAATATCCCTTATGAATATAGATGCAAAAATTCTCAATAAAATTTAAAAAAAAAAGAAAAGTAAAAATTTTAGAAAAGCACTTTGCATAATACTTAACCATTGTTATTTCTGTTTTGAGGGTTTTTTTTGTAGAAAACAATCATGTCACTTTTTACAGAATCATTAATGTTAGATTTTTTCTAATTTATTAGCTTATAATCTTAAGCTTAAAATCTTTTGTAGAATTTTTTCTGAATTCTGAGAGTTTAATTTGAAGATGCCATTTGGAGAATATTTCATTCTAGTTTAAAGCGTGAATAGCCTATTAAATTGAGGGTTAGAGACAGATCAAGAAGAAATAAGAAGGGCTTTCTCATACGTCCACTAAACACATGCCATTAATCATACCTGAGTCATTTCACTTCCTCCTATGTAATTAATTCTTCTTTCACTGATCTTATTTAGCAGCCTACTTTTATAAATTTATTTGCTCCTGGACTAAAGAAGTCTTGGAATTACTGACCTAGGTCCTTGGTACGGACTGACAGATGTCTGTTGGTGATGATAGTGTCAGCTTACCCTGGCAAGCCTGCACTCATTGGTCTATTACTTTAATATTAATATCACTAGTTAAGAGAACATGAGATTTACTGAATCTCTTTTGATATTTCTTCCAGAAGATTTGATTTCTGATCTGAAATTTAGGTAGGAACCAGTAGACAAGGAAAAATCAGAAAATACGTGTCAATGAGAAGATTGAATGGCTTGGGTTAACTTATTACAAGTAGCAATATCAGTAAGAGGGCTGGTAGAGTCCTCTGTTGAGATAGTACATTAGGAAATTCACAAGGCTTTAATCCATGATTATCCCTAGAGGAAAAATATGGTGTGGACAGGGTACACACTGATAAATTTCCAGGGCCTTTTAATTAATACCATCATGTGAGTGTTATAATTATTCCTAATTAGCCAGAATATTTAAACCTAGAAACAAAATTTTAATTAAAAAAACCAGTTTTTTAGAAGTTACTGTGCCAGTCTTTCCTGACCATCAGTATGTTCTATTCAGTCTGAGAGATAATAAATTCTGAAACATATTCATAACAACATTTTACATGTATGTAATTAACTTAGGAGGTTATGTTTGTGTTTTGATATGCCAGATCTTTCATTATTGTGGGCTCTGATAAATAGTATGGAGGTAGATAAAAATGTGGAGACTTTCAAATATATCCAATCATTTCTAGTAATTCTCCTTTTATTATGTGAAGGGGAATCTTTGAAATTATTCAATCTGGAAAATCTCAAAGATTAGTTTGGGTTATAAAGGATAAATGATTTTGAATGTGGGACCTAAATTGGGCAAAGTGATATCCAAAATATCTTTCAGAGGAACCAAGGTATGAACTTAAGTTATAGGTGTATAAAGGTAAAAAATGATTAATCTCAGAAAGAAAGAAATGACCACAACAGTGTGTAATTATTAAATATAATTATTTGAAATTCTAGCTTTTTCAAAAGTGGACTTTTGCTCAGATTGATTCAAGAATGAACAAGAAAACACAAAGAGTTAAGAGCCTGCCGATTAAAGAGAAGGCATAGAATGGTTTTTACTGTTTCTTGCTAAGAGCAAACTGTTACACCAAGATCAATTTGTCATTTTCACAGGGAGAAAACTAAACTCTGGTTTTACTTTTTTTGCACTTCACCCATGTAACATTTTTCTTTAAAGGATTCACAAAT
Organism: Indri indri; assembly: GCA_004363605.1. NCBI lineage: Eukaryota > Metazoa > Chordata > Mammalia > Primates > Indriidae > Indri > Indri indri. Next base: position 8,994 of record RJWJ010042067.1, on the reverse strand, counting down.
TTTTTATCTGTCTCTGGGGTCTACAAACTAGGTCTCAGGGTCCAAATTTGGCCACACCCATTTATTTACTTATTTATTTACTATTCCTCTTATGTGGAATAGTTGCAACAGAGACCTTGTGGCCTACACAGCTGAAAGCGTTTACTATTTGACCCTTTACAGGAAAAGGTTGCCAACCCCTGAATTCTACCTTATTAATATATCTATCAAAATTAAGCCAATTTCATTAAACATTTTGACACTTTTTATTACTTCATTCAAGCTCACTCTTCGCAGATATTACAAACCAAGGAAAATACAATTCATTTCCCCTCTGACCTTCTACAATGTATTGTAAGCCCTCAAAATTTATTTTTTAACATTTCTTCACATTCTTGTATGATCCAATTTTAGGCCAAAATTAATTACTCTCCATTTCCTATATAATCCAACAGCCAAACCACATTCATTATTTTCCAAATGCATTCGTACTTTGTAAATGATTGTACCTAGTGTGGTCTTAATCTCTCATATTGGTTTCAACCTCTAACCAAAGTAACTGACTTCCCCCCAGCCGGTATAGAGGCATCTGGGAAGCAGGTAGCTGAAAACAATCTGACAACAGAAAGGCCTTAGCAGACCAGGAGAGCTTCAGTTTGCACTGCTGCGCCTCACATGCACACGTATTATACATTTACCCATGGTCACTGGCATTCATTGCACCCTTCTCGAGGTAGGAAAAAAACAGGTATGTAAATAAACCCCAGAGGTATCTGCACAGCCTTCTCCTGAAGCTGATACCGTCTCTCTAATATATATAAAAAAAAGGGAATATGTATGTATATATTTGTGTGGGCATGTGTGTGTATGTTGTGTGTATATATGTGTGTGTGTATATATGGATATACATTCAATATATATAAACTATGCTGGGTATTTTATATTATTTTTATTTCTATAAATTTTAATGTTTAAAAGATTGTTCAAGTAAGCAAATATTTCTCAATTTAATTTTAGTCAAAGGTCTCAAAGTTGACTAAGGATTTTGGAAATTATGTTCACGTTCACACAATACAGATGAACACAATTCCTGTTCATATTGTGAGTTTTACAATCAATTTCCTCATTTTTTTTTAAAGGTGGGGTCTCACTATGTATTGCGCAGGCTGGTCTTGAATTCTTGGGCTGAAGCTACCTTTCCTGCCTCAGCCTCCTGAGCAGCTGGGACTACAGGAGCAAACTACTGTGCCCAGCTAATTTCCTAAATTTTTGAGCAAAAGAGAGAGAGAGAACAAGAAAACAAGAGAGTGCCAGTGAGCACTATTACTGGACATAAAGTACAATTATTCAGTAACCATTTACAAAGGCCGATTACCCTCCTTTTGTGGAGCAAGGCAAAGGCCTTTTCCATTTACACACATAGACACAAAGAGACCTGCCAGCCTCCATTTCACAAGTGGAGCACAGGTCATCGAAACCCACTGGTTAGTTGCAGCTGGGTGACAGGAAGACAGGGACACACAACGGGTCTCTGTTGGCTGTTCCTTGATTCATAATCTACTGTCCATTCTACTGGCACTAATATTTTTTCTTCTTAAGTGATTTTTTTCATGATGGTGCACAAGAGACAAACCACAGGGAGACAGCGAGATGTCAGAACCCTCAAGACAAACAAACACAAAGAGACAGCCCAATTCCTTGTCGTCTTCCATGGAACAGAGGCCATATTCTGTCATCTGCCACTCACGAGAGATGAGGTTGTTGGACTATGTAATTAAAGCCAAGCTATTTTTTATGAAGATCATAAAAAGTGGTGGCCAATGCAAACTCATTCAGAAACAAAATATAAAAAAAAGAAATAGAAACAGAGTGAGTAAGACTAAAATTGGTATTGCGGCATAAAGTGTTCTCCACAGGAGCTGGGAAAGACTTGCCTTGACACAAGTATCCTGTGTGTAGTGCACCTACCTGGCTAGTTGGCTCCTGTGAATGACACCTGGGACATCTCGGTGAAACTTCCAAATCACTTGTACATGGTTTTATCTTTTGTGATATTTTAAATTTCCCATGCATTATCCATGGCCATGCCAGCAGGTAAAATCCCAGACTAACTTGCTCCTGTCACAGGGAATAGTATTCAACTCACTCCAGGGACATTCCCCAGAACAGTGGTTTCCAACCCATATATAGGATGAAAAATAATTATAAGAAATCCGTCAGCACATATATACACCACATCCTGGCTGTGCACTAGATAAATAATAGGCCTCCTGCATGAATTAACCAGAATTTTATAAGGATTCTGTGATTCTGTGATGGAAGAAAATTAACTTAGAAATGTATCAAATTCCTAGTCCCTTTTTTGGTCATTGTGTATTTGACACTCAGTGGATACTAAAGTTGATGGGACTTGGCAGGGGTAGGGGGCAAATACTGCTGTGGACATTTTTTACATGACGATCTTCACACCTGCATTGAGGAACATTACTGGTGGGAGGGGCTGTCATAAGTTAACTTCTGTTTCTTTGGTTGTCACAGTAAAGATAAGGACAGAAATTTACCTGGTATTTACTGAGAGTGACTCTCCTGAGAAGATGGGAGGAGCCTTGATTTTCCTGGGAGAAATTTCTTGGAAAGAGAGGTAGATTCCCGGGAGGAAAGGTAGCTGTTGTTCTTCATCTTTGAGGTTGAAAGTTCAGGAGCTAGTTCCAATTCCATGTTCCTGGGTCCTGCTCTGTCTTGGAAGGAGATTTAAAATGAAATTATGATCTCTGGAGCTTTAATCATCTGGGCCCAACTTAGATGGGGTGCAAGGACCCTGTGCTTAGGTTTGTGGGGTGGTTTGCCTTTCTTAGAGGCCTGTGAAAGGGCTCCCTCTCCACTCAGGAAATGCAATGGTAGTGGTTTGAAACCACTAGTTTAAAGAAAAGGAGTAGAAAACAAAGAAGAGTGGTAAAAATTCATCAGGAAATGACAGCTCGAGAAGATGGAATAAAATTAATTGTGCTGCCAGGCTGGTCCGAAGATGGTGAGTTATCTCACTTGATTGTTCACAGTCAGTTACAGATTGAACTCCTTGTTCTACTACTTAACCCCCCTGCTCACTACTGCACTTGACTAGTCTGAAAAAAAAATTAATTGTGCTGAATAAATGATGAGAGCACAGACTACTAATTTATGAAGATCTATGCCAATGTTTATGTGAAGGAAATTAAAATGCCCAGGGGATAATTACAAATAGTAGACTTGCAAACAGTCTTGTTTTCATAATTCATTTTCATAGCCCTTTTAGGGAATTCTGTATTTATGTTTATAATTCACTTTTGGAGCCTAAAAGGTCTTCGTTCCCATTGCATCATCTGAATTCATTACTTTGCAGCTCAAACTTTTTTCCTTCTTACTAACTCTCTTTTCTGAGTCAAATACCCACTCTTGAAGAATTCCCTGTGGTTTCAGCATGTTTTTCCTTCTGAGTTTTCTACCAGACTTTATCTGTAATGCATTCTACAGGTCAGTAATGCTTCCCGAATTCTCCAGTTGGAGCTGAATCGAGGTAGACACATAACTCCTTTGAGCTAAGGGAAGGAGAAAATTTTTTTCTGACATTTTAACTCATTCACTGTGTGTATCCAGTGAAGAGTTTTGAAATCCAGAGAAAGAATATTTAAATTGTGAAAAAATTGGTTTAAATTAAACTGGGAAATGATATGCAAACATTTAAATGTATGCAATATTAGAGTTAATGAAGCAGTTGATTGCCATGAAATATCTTTTTTTTTTTTTAACTGACTATTAGAAACTTTAATTTGTCTAACAGTCTTATGCTATGCTTGGCTTTCTTTGAGTCTGTAAATTATAGGCATTTTAACTTGGGCCACACGATTTTATAGATCTAATTTATTTCCTCTAGTGTTATATTAATAGGATATTTTCATTTAATATTTAATTCAACCTAAATAGAACTCAATAAGCAAAGAAAAAAATGGGCCTGTGTTTTTTGATGTTTAAACTGAGGAAGTTACCTTAAATTTCTCTTTTTAAGAGAGGGAGAGGTGGGAAATGCAGAGGAGGTTGAGGAGAGGGATTGGTTTTCTTTCCTTTTTTACCTTAACTTTTTATTTTTAAATAGCTATAGATTTACAGGGAGGTACAATGAAATGTACAGGGAGGTTCTGTGTAACCCTCACCTTTCCTGCTACAACCTTAGTATTTTATATAGCTATGGTGCAATATCAAGACCAAGAAATTGACACTGATACAATCTATAGAGCTTACTCTGATTTCATCAGTTATACGAGTACTCATTTGTGCATATAGGAATCTGTGCAATTTGATCACACGTGTAGTTCTATGTAACAACCACTACAGTAAAGATTCTTTTTTTTTTAGGTTGAAGGAAAGATATATTTTTATTTATTTTTTGTTTTGTTTTATATCTATGCTTCAAAAATTTTTTGCATTGACACATTATAATTGCACATATTTATGGGGTATAATACAATGTTTATCTGTGTTGTATAATGATCAAATCAGTGTATTTAGCATGACCATTATCTCATGTATTTATCATTTCTTTGTGATGAGGACATTCAAAAGCCTCTCTTGTAGCTATTAGGTCATTAAATATGAAATGTCTGATTTCAAATAAAAAGTTTAGTGTAATATATCTCAAACAAGAAGCAGTACAATTAAGCAAAGTATGAGCCTAAACTATCAACACAGTTTTGCCATCTTAATGATAGCTTGTTTATGCCAGCAGCAAAGAAGCCTAGAGAGTGAGTGGCTATGAAATCGCAAAAGACGTTTTCCACAGCTTGTCAAGAATTGAATAATTTTCCTTGCAAGAAGTGGATCAAAGCCTGGGAGAAGTGGTAGTCAGTTGGTGCAAGGTCTGGTGAATACAGTGTATGACAGAGAGTTTCCAAGTCCAGTAGTTTGAGCAGTGTTGTTTGTGTGACATGTGGTCAAGCGTTGTCTTGAAAGAGGATTGGTCTGTCTCTATTGACTAGTCTCGGTTGCTTAACTGCAGGCATCCTCATCATTTCGTCCAATTGGTTACAGTAGACATCCGCTGTAATCAACTGGCCAGGTTTCATGAAGCCATAGTGGGTAGTACCAGAGCTGGACCACCAAAAGGACACCATTAGCTTTTTTTTTGATGAACATTTGGTTTTGGACTGTGTTTAGGCACTTCATCTTTATCCAACCATTTTGCAGAATGCTTGTGATTGTCAAAAAGAATCAATTTTTCATCACACATGACAATATGGTGTAGAAATGGTTTGCCTTGATGTCATGACAGCAAAAAAAGGCAAGCTTCGAAAAGATGCTCGTTTAATTCATGTGGAACCCATCTATCCAGCTTCTTTACCTTACCGATTTGTTTCAAATGGTCCAATGTTGTTAGTAATGTCAAACCTTGCTGCTAATTCACAAATAGGTTGAGATGGATTCATTTCCACTACGGCTTTCAGCTCATGATTATCCACCTTGGTCTCAGGTCACCCTTGCGGCTTGTTTTCAAGGTTAAAGTCACCAGAACAGAACTTTTCAAATCATCGGCGCACTATGTATTCATTAGCCACATTCTTCCCAAACACTTCATTGATATTTTGAGCTATCTGCACTGCCTTGGTCCCATGATGGAACTAATATTTGAAAATAACACACATTTTTGACTTATCCATAGTTTTACAAAAATTAGTCTAAAAAAAAATTGAAAGACAATCATGAGCCAAACCATGCATTTGAAAGAATAAGGATGTACCTTCACATTAAAAATAAAACAAGAAGTGACACTTAGAAATGTCAGAGATATCAACCGTCAAACTTAGTACTAAAGGAAATCAGACATTTCATACTTAATAACCTAATTTTTTTGTAATAAGCCATATCTTACTATTAACCATCATCACTCTACTGTGAAATAGAACACAAGAACTTATTCCTCCTATGTAATTATAACTTTGTACCAACTGAGACACAGAAAGACAAATACTGCATGATCTCACTCATACGTGGAATCTAAAAAAACAAAGTTGATATCATAGAAGGAGATATTAGAACTGTGTTTACCAGAGACTGCTCAGTTGGTACAAAGTCTCTGGTAAACACAGTTCTAATATCTCCTTCTATGATATCAACTTTGTTTTGCAGTATTTGTCTTTCTGTGTCTGGCTTATTTCACTTAACATAATGTCCTTCAGGTCTATTCAATTTTACACAAATGACAAGATTTCATTCTTATTTATGGCTGAATAGTATTCTATTATGTATATATACCACATTTTCTTCAGCTATTCATCTATTGTTGGATACTTGGGTTGATTCTGTGTCTTGGCTACTGCAAATAGTGCTTCAATAAACATGGGAGCAGATACTTCTTCAACATACTGATTTCACTTCTTTAATACTATGTAGTGGGATTGCTGGATCATATGGTAGTTCTATTTTAAATTTTTTGAGGAACTTCCACACGGTTTCTCATAGTGTCTGTACTAATTTATAATCTCACCCACAGTGTATAAATGTTCCCTTTCCTCCATATCGTTACCACCACTTACTGACTTTTGTCTTTTTGATTATAGCCATTCTAACTGGAACAAGGTGGTATCTCATTGTGGTTTTGATTTGCATTTCCCTGATGATTAGTTACTTTGAGCATTTTTTTATGCACTTTTTGGCCAATTGAATGTCTTCTTTTGTGAAATGTCTGTTAAGGTCTTTTGCTCATTTTTAAATCAGGTTATTTGTGTTTTTGCTGTTGAGTTAGTTCCCTATATATTGTTGATATTAACCCCTTGTCAGATGTATAGTTTGCAAGTATTTTCTCCCATTCCATAGGTTGTCTCTTCACTCTGTTAATTGTTTTCTTTACAAAAGCTTTTTAGTTTAATGTAGTTCCATTTGTCTATTTTTGTTTTTGTTGCCTGAGCTTTTGAGATCTTATTTAAAAAATCCGTGCCCAGCCTAATGTCATAAAGCATTCCCCCTATGTTTTCTTCTAGCAGTTTCATAATTTAGGGTTTACATTTAGGTCTTCAATCCATTTTGAGTTGATTACTTTATATGTGAAAACTAGGGATCTAGTCTCATTCTTCTGCATGTGGATGTCCAATTTCCTAGCACCATTTATTGAACAGACTGTCTTTTCTCCAGTGTTTGTTGTTGGTATCTTTGTTGAAAATCAGTTGGCTGTAGGTCCATGAATTTATTTCTGGGCTCTCTATTCTGTTTCATTGGTCTATGTTTTTTCGAAATTATTTATTTGTTTTTTTAGATGGGTCTCGCTATTTTGCCAGACTGAGCTCAAACTCACAAGCCTCCCAAGTAGCTGGGCCTACAGATGTGCACCACTGTGGTTGGTTATGTGTCTGTTTTTATGCCATAATCATGCTGTTTTGGTTACTATAGCTTTGTAGTATATTTTGAAGTCAGGTAGTGTGATGCTTCCAGCTTTGTTTTTTAGTTTAGGATTGTTTTGGCTATTCAGGGTTGTTTGTGGTTCCACATGAATTTTAGAATTATTTTTTCTATTTCTGTGAAGAATGTCATTGGTATTTTGATAGGGATTGCATTAAATCCATAGATCGTTTTGGGTAGTGTGGCCATTTTAACAATGTTAATTCTTCTAATCCATGAACACATGATATCTTTCCATTTATATGTGTCCTCTTCATTTCTTTCATCAATGTTTTACAGTTTTCAGTGTAGAATTCTTTCAGCTTCTTGGTTAAGTTTATTTCTAGGTATCTTATTTTTTGTGGCTATTATAAATGGAATTGTTTTCTGGATTACTTTTTTGGATTGTTTGCTATTAGTGTATAGAAATGCTACTGATTTTTGTGTGTTGATTTTGTATCCTGCAGCTGTACTGAATCCATTTAGTAGTTCTGTTTTTTGGTGCAGTCTTTAGGGTTTTCTATGTATAAGGTCATGTCATCTGCAAACAGGGACAATTTGACTTCCTCTTTCCTAATTTGGATGTCTTTTATTTCTTTCTCTTGTCTAATTGCTCTGGCTAGGACTTCTAGTACTGTGTTGAATAGGAGTGGCAAAAGTGGGCATTCTTGTATTGCTCCTGATCTTAGAGGAAAGGCTTTCAGCTTTCAGCTTTTCCCTATTCAGTATGATGTTAGCTACAGGCTTGTCGTATATATGGTCTTTATTGTGTTGAGGTAAATACCTCCTATGTCTAATTTGTTCAGAGTTTTTATCATGAAGGAATGTTGAATTTTTTCAAATGCTTTTTCTGTGTCTATTGAAATGATCATGTGGTTTTTGTTGTTTTTTTTGTTAATGTGATGTATTGCAGCCCGTGCCACATACCCGGTGTCTTGTCCTGGAGCTCCCCTGAACCTGTACTGTGGGACACCCCCTCAGACTCAATGTGAGCAGTCCTTGATCACTGGGGGACAGAAGCTAATGTTTCTTCCTCCTTTGTCCCCCCAGGTGCATGGCTCTGAGACATATTAATAATGCTCCCTATGAGGTCCCCCCGGGCAACAAAGCATCAATTGCTTAAGTTACACTTTCTTGTATTGCCTCCACTTCTTTCCTGTTTCAATGCCTATCCCTCTCTCCTCCTCCGTGGGACCATGTTCTCTAATAAAATGTGCACACGGAAGCCTCTGTCTCATACTTTGCCTTCAGGACCCCGGGCAGACATACACACATGTTAGGAGAATCTCCCTGGCTGCTTGATAGATAATGGACTGGGGAGGGGTGAAGAGCAAGAAGGAAGCAAGAAGAGTTAGTGCTGATTCAGTTCACCAGGGAGACCGGATAGCGGCTCAGCCTAGGGAGGGCTAGGAGAGCAGGAGACATGGTTGGATTGTGGACATTGTGGAGTAGAGCGAACAGGATTTGCTAGTGGACTGGATGTGAAATATAAGAGGGCAGAGTCAAGGGTGACCCCAAGTGTCTGAGCCACAAGGGAATGGAGTTCCTATTGACGTTGGTAGGAGCTGACTGGGGAACTTGGTTCAGGACTGTTAATCTTGAGAACCCCATTAA